>ML372269.1:0-47514 GCA_005239525.1 Nicotiana knightiana
CCGGTTTTAACCGGTCTGGGCCGGGCCGGGTACGGGTCAACCCGGCCCGTTAGACACCCTTAGCGCCAGTGCTCACTCTCCCAGAAGGAATAGAATGTTATGTGGTATATTGTGATGCCTCAGGTATAGCTTTGGGGTGTGTATTGATGCAACGAGGGAAGGTGATTGCTTATGCAGCAAGAAAATTGAAGAAGCATAAAAAGAATTACCTGACCCATGATTTGGAATTGGCTGCAGTAATATATGCTTTGAATATATGGAGGCACTACTTATACGGCGTCCATGTTGACATCTACACATATCACAAGAGCTTACAATACATCTTCAAGTAGAAGGCGTTCAATTTGAGGCAGCGTAGGTGATTTGAGTTACTGAAAGATTATGATGTTGAAATATTGTACCATCCCGGTAAAGCCAATGTTGTGGCAGACGCTCTCAATCGTAAGTCAATGGGAAGTTTAGTACACATTAAGGCAAGTAGACAGAGTTTGACTAATGAGCTTCATCAGCTAGTGAATATGAGAATTAGATTGTTAGACTCTTATGAAGGAGGGGTTACTGTACATAATACATCAGAATCATCTTTGGTAGCCGAGGTAAAAGCACGGCAATATGAAGATCCTACCTTAGTACGATTGAGAGAGAGCATTCAACAATGTAAAATTACGGCCTTTGAGATCAGAGCAGATGGGGCACTGAGATACCATGGCCGGTTATGTGTGCCTAATGTTGTAGGTTTGAGAGAGAAGATTATGATTGAGATTAATCAATACCGATATTCCATCCATCCCGGCTCGACAAAGATGTATCATGATGTTAAGGAGCAGTATTGGTGGGATAACATGAAGAAGTATATTGCAGAATTTGTAGCCCAGTGTCCTAATTGTCAACAAGTAAAAATCGAACATCAGAAACCCAGTGGATTGCTTCAGAATATAGAGATTCCGTCCTGGAAATGGGAGGTGATTACTATGGACTTCATTAGTGGATTGCCTCGCTCTTATCATAAGTTTGACTCCATATGGGTGATAGTTTATCGGCTTACAAAATGTGCCTATTTTCTGCCAATTAAGACAACTTACACATCTGAAGATTATGCAAAGTTGTATATCAAGGAGATTGTTAGGCTTTGTGGTGTACCGATATCTATTATATCAGACCGAGAAGTGCAATTTGCAGCTAACTTTTGGAGGTCTTTTCAGAAGGGTTTAGGCACACAAGTGAATCTCAGCACTGCATTCCATCCACAGACTGACGGACAAGCTGAACGTACCATTCAAACACTTGAAGATATGCTACGAGCATGTGTTCTGGATTTCAAGGGGAATTGGGATGACCATCTTCAACTTATAGAATTTTCCTACAATAATAGCTATCATTCAAGTATTAAAATGGCCCGGTACGAGGCACTATACGGGAGGAGATGTAGATCACCACTTGGATGGTTCGAAGTCGTTGAAACAAAACTATATGGGCCAGATTTGATTCACCAAGCCATTGAGAAGGTGAAACTGATACAAGAGCGGCTATGGACGGAACAAAGCAGGCAAAAGTCTTATTCTGATGTCTGACGTCGTGATTTGGAGTTTGAGGTTGGTGATTTGGTTTTCCTGAGGATCTCCCCGATGAAGGGTGTTATGCATTTTGGGAAGAAGGGTAAGCTGAGTCCACGGTATATCGGTCTGTACAAAATTCTCGGACGAATTGGACATGTTGCTTATAAGTTAGAATTGCCATCTGAATTGAAATTTGTCCACCCGGTATTCCATGTATCTATGTTAAGGAAATGTGTTAGAGACCCTTCTCGAGTCGTCCCTATCAAAGATGTACAAGTTATAGAGGATATATCATATGAAGAAGTGCTAGTAGCTATATTATATCGACAAGTCCGCAAGCTAAGAACAAAGGATGTAGCTTCCACCAAAGTATTGTGGAGGAACAAGAACGGGGAAGAAATTACTTGGGAAGCAGAAGAGCAGAAGTCTAAATACCCTTACTTATTCCAGATTCAAGATAACAAGGATGCCGAGGGGACGCAGGACACATTAGAAGATGAAACAGCTCTATGAGGTAAGCAACAGCTTGAGAGTACTCTTCCTTAATACATAATGGTGATATATAGATAGTGTACATATCCATAATGTTTTGCATAGCCTTGAATGGAAATATGTTGGGTTTAACTGCTTGTAAGTTTGTCTAGTATCCATTTTATAGGGGAAAAATGGGCCGAAAATTTCCGTTGGAATCCACGATGAGTTAGGCTCCTCCTAAACACTTAAATTCGAGGACAAATGCTCCTAAGGGGGGAGGGTGTTACAGCCCATATTCACGTACGTTGGCTCATTCCACAACTTAATCAATGTAAACATAAGAAGAGATTATCTTTGAGTGGATAATAACTTAATCCTATTGATCTTAAATGATATAAGAGTGTATAAGAGTGATTAACACGTATTAGAAGTTAAACGAATCAAGAATGTTGTAACTCGTATTTTTGGTTAAACCTTGGGGTGCTTGATATTCTCAAGAAGTCGTGTTTTAAGGTATTTGAATCACATAATATCCGTATCATAGTCTTGAAGTCAAACGAGTTATGAAACAAAAGTCAACAAGAGTTGTCGCAACTTAGGTTCATCGTTTTACTTAAACTTTAGGTCAAATGTTATTAAACTTTTCTCCCATTATACTTGGAATTACAGGATGATCTACCCACCAAATTTAACATCTATGAGTCTAGTTTCCAATGCATTAAACCTATTATAAATATGATTTTTGAGTAGAGAGATATATACATTTTTGCGAGACTGCACAAGCTTCTAGGTGAAAAGTAGGTTGGTCACCTACTTCGTTAAATGATAGCCCAAAAAGAGGCAATTTCGGGTCATCCAAAGAGCCCATTAAAAGTATAATCTCCTGAAATATATCCCTCATTATATTTCACAAATAACCATACCTAAACCCCTGCAAACTTCCTCCCAAAAGTTATCCACAAACCCTAATTGATTTTCCCTCTCTTTCAAGTTCAAATTGGGGGTAAACCCTAGAGTTTGAAGAACCAAGATAAGGGAAAAGTTATCCAGAAAGTAAGGTGATTTTACTGATCTCTTTCATCCATTTTTTTGTGCTATAAATTCATGTTAATTCGTTTTATACTTGTAATAACTCACGGGACGGTGATCGGAAGCCGTGAGTTCGAGTTATTCACTTGTAGCAGACTGTTTTGCGGGCTGTTTTGTGTTGCTGTTGGGCTGCGTGTTTTACTAATGTATTGTGGAGTTTTGGAGGAGGAAGGGTGTGGAGAAAAACCATATATATGTAGGGTTGTGGTGTGGTCGTTCTCTGTAACATTTCCGGGTCGTTTGACACGACTACGGTGGTCGTCTTATGTATGAAGTTATTAGGTTGTGTGTGGACTGTTTTGGGAGGCTCAATTTGATTATTATAGATGTTGTTTGGGCTGTTTTGTGATTGTTTTGACTTGTGTTAAGTCATATATATAGGGGAGTTTCTGTCTATTTTATCGTAAAATAGGTTGTGATCGATACACAATAGTTATGACGCTTAAATGATAACGATAGTGTCGTTTCTCTTATTGTAGACTAAGGAGTCGTGACAATTGCATAGCTTGAGATTGGGGAAGTATATACAAGGTATGTGAGGCTATCCATTTCCTTCTTTTGCAGGACTCCGATTGTACATAACTCAATGAACGAGCTTCCAAAGATGCTCTACTCTTAGAAGCTAGCAGTACTTGCATTGTTTCCCTTCTTATGGAACAATTGATGTTGAGGTTGCTCCTATTATTCTTATGTTATCAATGTTGTTGGTACTTCCTGATTCTTATTATATTCTTGATGAAGAGTTAATCCTAATAATGTATATGGAGAATATCGACCTTACGTCACTCCGAAATGTTCAGAACATGATTCTAATGAGTCCTACATGAATTATATATATGTGTCTATTTTAGTCTACCGAGTCGTACTATAGTCGGTCGGGTATGGCACCTATTGTGCAACCATAGATCAGTTCGGGTTACCGAGTCCTCTTTGAGGCTGGGTATGATATGATGATGATGATGCCCACAGAGGCGGATGTTGATACGATAATGATGATGCCCACAGAGGCGGATGTTTTTAAAAGATTATGTGTATATATGTATCATGCATTTCATGTTACTGTCTCTTAGAAACACTCAGATGTTATAGGTTGTATCTTTTCTACCTCTCTTTACACTATTGTTCATATTTATATTGACCTGCCTTACATACTCAGTAAATTATTCGTACTGACATCCTTTCTATTTGTGGATGCTGCATGTCGTGTTATAGGTCCTGATAGACAGGTAGACGCAGTTCCCCCACCATAGTAGGCTTTCCAGTTCAGCATTTATAGGCGAGATCCCTTCTCCGGACTTGCCGTGGTCTTGGTATGCATTTTTGGTTACAGATATTATGGGTATGTCGGGGCCCTATTCCGACTATGTTGCATTACTTATGCTCCTTTAGAGGCTCATAGACAAGTGTCAGCTTATGTATAGTTTGGTATGCCTTGTCAAATGATTTTTGTTGTATAGTCTTTCATGGAAGCGTGGTAGCTCCTAACTTATATGTAGTTTCTTGGCAGTCTTGTTATCCCATGTTATCCATGTTCATTCCATTATCTTTCATTGTTTGGTGTTCATAATCCATATCTACCACTTATATTGATCTCGTCGGCCCTAAAGATAATAAGAATATTAGATAAAATGTACATTGGTGCTCGGCAAGTATGGCCCGGGTACTAGTCATGATCCTCCAGTTTGAGTCGTGACAAACGAGATCAACGGTGTAAATTTTTTTGGCAGCAAAAAAGACAAAGACTCATAGAAAGAGACTTCGGCAAGTCGTCGAGGACGACATCACCTTCACAAAAGAGGATACCGATGGACTTCTACTGTCGCATAACGATGCCCTGGTCATTTCTCTTAGCATTTTTTATTTTAAGATTAAATTTGTTTTGGTTAACCCAGGAAGTTCAGCCAATATCATTCAATGGAGAGTGCTGGAACAAGACAAGCTAACCGGAAGGATTATTCTTGCATCAAAACTCATGGTCGGGTTCAACTTAGCAAGTGTCACAACCCGAGGGGAGACCTTGCTGCCCACGAACGTCGAAGGGGTCCTGAAGACTACCTTATCTGAAGTAGTAGAAGGCAACATAGGCTATAACATTATTCTTGGCAGACCATGGTTGCACGATATAGACGTTGTTCCATCAATATATCACCAACTTCTGAATTTCCCAATTCCAAAGGGAGTCAAACAGATAAAAGGAGAGCAACCAGCGGCAAGGGAGATGTACTCAGTATCGGTTTCCAACAGTAAAGAGAAAGAACACGCAGCATAGAAATTATAGGAATTGATGCCTACTCCCGACTAAACAAAGATGACAAAGGGGAGGAACCGTTGGAATCGCATCAGGAACGAAGATATTATCAGGTACCGAAAGAAACGGACACAACCAAGTCCACGACGGAAGAACTCGAACAAGCGGGGTTGTTCGAGAAGTTTCTAAAAAGGAATTTTTACTTGGAGACAGGACTAAACCCCGAGTTGAGGATAGAATTTATTGAATTTCTTATAACTAATGTTGATTTTTTTTTCATGGTTGCACGCGAATATTACAAGTATCCTATTATAGGTTTCCGTGCATGTGCTAAGCCTAGACCCAAGCATCTCGCTGGTAAGGAAAAAGAAGTGCCTAATTCCAACATCGGAAATGTGTCTGTTAAAGAAGAGGCAACTCGATTTCTCTACATCAGTTCAAGCCAGGAGGTAAAGTATCCTAACTGGCTAGCTAACGTAGTAGTGGTTCTGAAAAAGAATAATAAATTCCATTTATGCGTAGATTATTAGGATTTGAATAAGGCGTGCCTAAAATACTCGTTCCCATTGCCAAACATTGATCCATTGATTGATGCAACGGCCAGACACGAGTTGACGAGTTTCCTTGATGCCTATTCCGGATATAACCAAATTAAGATGAACCCCGAGGATCATGAAAAAACTTGGTTCATAATAAACTTTGGCATATATTGCTACAATGTAATTCCTTCAGGATTAAAAATGTTGGATCCGCTTATCAAAGGCTCGTAAAGCAAAAGATCGAAAATCAAATAGGGAAAACAATGGAAGTGTACATAGATGATATACATGTTAAGTCTTTGAATGTAGAAGACCATTTGAAACACCTCAAGAAACCTTCGATGTCCTAAGAAAGCACAACATGAAGCTCGGCACAATCCCAAAAAGATTAAATCCATCGAAAACATTCCTGACAAGAGTGAAAGAAGTCCAAAGGCTAACCAGAAGACTTGTCGCTCTAAGTAGGTTCATTTCTCGGTCTTCGAAAAATGTCATCACTTCTTCTCACTCCTGAACATGAAGAACAGCATCGAATAGATTCCAGAATGCCTACAGGCTCTGAGGTCATTGAAATTAAATGTGATTCCCGACAAGTAGTGAATCAGGTATATGGAATGTTTGACACCAAAGAGGAACACATGCAAAAATATGTGATTAAATTTTAATTTTTTCTAACACGGTTCATCGAATAGTCGATCACCCATATCCCAAGAGAAAATAATGTAGTAGCCTATGCATTAGCCAATTTGGGATAGTCCACGAAAATGAAGGATGAAATTTGTGTACAATCGTTCAGCTCATGCATTCCTACTAGATGTGGTTTGTTATTATGAAGTAAATACAACCAGCCTAGTCTGGGATAGGAGGAATAAGATCATCAACTACCTCGAGCATGAATAGCAGCCCGAAGACCTGAAGGCATCCCAGCCACTCCGCACCAAAGCAGCTCGTTACAGCTTCTGGGGAGGACAGTTGTACAGAAGGTCGTTCCAAGGGTCGTTGGCCCGATGTTTAGGAGCCTCCAAGGCTAATTACGTCATGAGAGAGGTTCATGAAGGAATTTGCAGACTCAGGTGTAGATTCATTGGTCCTAAAGTTATTCAGGGCTGGATACTACTGTTCTCGGATGGAACAAGGCATGAAGGCATTCATTCAGAAATGCCACAACTGTCAACGTTGTGTACCGCTGGTACACTAATCGGTAGAACTATTGCACTCGGTACTATCCTCGTAACCATTCTTGAAATGGGTGATGGATATAGTTGGACTGTTGTCGGCGGCTCCCAGTTAATTCTAAGATTTCAGTTAATTCTAATGATTACTTCAACAAATAGGTTTAAGAAGTTTTTACCAGAAAATCGGTGAGCGGGCGATGTTCGATTTCCTATGGGAAAATCGAATTTGCCAGTTTGGAATACCGAAATAGATTGTCTGCGACAATGGGACACGGTTCATAGGCTCCAAGGTCACAAAATTTCTTGAAACCCTGAAAATTAAAATAATCACATCTTCACCATACGACCCGAGCGTAAATGGACAGGCAGAATCAACAAACAAGGTAATTATTCAAAACCTCAAAAAGAGGTGG
Source organism: Nicotiana knightiana (assembly GCA_005239525.1). NCBI lineage: Eukaryota > Viridiplantae > Streptophyta > Magnoliopsida > Solanales > Solanaceae > Nicotiana > Nicotiana knightiana. Next base: position 7,495 of record ML372269.1, read on the forward strand.
GAAGCAACTAAAGGTAAGTGGCCCAAAAAGTTACCGGGAGTGCCATGGGAAAACCGGATGATGGCCAAGTCAAGCACGGGAGAGACACCTTTCTCTTTTGTATATAGTGCAGAAGCGCTGATACTGGTGAACGAAGGAGAACAAACTTGAGTACTTTCGGGCGGATGAAGAAACAAACAATGAATCATTTCTAGTCAAATTGGAGAAATTTGACGAGCATAGGGACTTGGCGTACATAAGGATGGTGGCACAGAAATAAAGAATGAAAAGGTAATATAACCGGAGGGCCAATCTTTGTTATTTCAAAGTGGGAGACTTGGTTTTGAGGAATTAACTCTGAACACCCGGGAGCTCAACATGAGAAAGTTGGGTCCAATGTATGAAGGCCCCTATCAGGGTTTCAGCTAAAATCGGAAAGATAACATATGAATTAGAAAACCAAGAGGGAATCAAATTACCAAGCTACTGGAATATGACTCACCTCAATAGCTATTATTGTTGATGAGCACCACTTGTACTGAAAGTATGTGCTGCATTCTTTTTCCCTCGCCCGATTTTTTTCCCAATTGGGTTTTTCTACCATGGTTTTTAATGAGGCAGCAACGGAAAGCATACTACGAAGAAAATATCAGCAGCAGAGACAAGACATTTTAATGACAAGGCATTGGAGCAACAAACCACTGCAAGATGGTTAAATAGTCTTTGGCTTGGTGGCAAATTCCTAATGGGAAGCAAAACTTGCTACCAGACCAAAGGCTATCCAACCATTCACTAGCGGAAAGCTCAAAGGAGCAAGACTCCCAGTGTTCCGGAAACATTTATGCCCAGAACCCAAATGTTATCGGGGAAAATACGCTTGAAGCCTTGCCTAATTTGACGCAAAAGAATTAAACTTTGTGAAATGCTTAAACAAAAAGCACTTTTATTTATTAAATGTTCCAAGCATCAAAAATACAAAAGAAAAACAATAAAGGAAAAGAAAGCAAAAAGATAAACTACGTTTCCACCAGAATTCAGGGGAAGAGAAGTATATGCACCCCAAGGAGAAGTAGGTGTATCTGCCTCCGGCTCAGGACTTTGGCCTTCATCGTCATTCTTCAAGTTCCTCCTCAGTTCCTAAGAACTGAAAACCTAAAATATAAGAATCAGTTGCATCGGGCTGAGCTAGGAGGCCTTCTTGAGTAGTTAAATCCACCTCTCTGGCCTTGGCGATCTCTTCATCAATATCAATGATGCCCCCTTTAGCCTCTGATGTTTGGCTTAATGTATGCATATTTTTATTTATATTGGCTCACATTTTACTCATATCTCGTAGATTTGAGATGTATAATATAATATTTTTTGCTAATTTATGGTATGTCTATGTGTTGGAATCAATTGGATGCAATTTGGGACAAAAAGTAGCGTGGGGCACTACCTGCGGCGCACAAAACAGAATGTTGAAAAGTTGAGGGCCAGCGCCCCACGCTGCCTTGGACGCTCAAACGCGAACATGTCCTATTTCAGTCGGGACAAGGTTATTTCGGCCCTACATGGTCCCAACTCGTATAAAAGGGGTTCTAAACCTAATTTGAAGGGGTTCTAACAGACTTTGAAGGAGAATTCACGTGCGGGAACACACACCACGTTTTGAGGTGGCTTCTATCTAGTTTTTCTTCATCTTCTCTTCTTTTAATCTCATAGGTTATTAGTTGTAGAGTTTTGGGTGATGCATGAACGTTGTAGTTTGATGCTTGAGTTGTTCTTATTATTTTATCACATTGGTTTATTTATTCAATATTAGGCTTAATTATTTTATTGCTTGATCACCAATGGTATACTATATACGAATTTCAAATTGAACTCGGGAGAGAGAATTCTAGATTACATATAAATTGAGTAGAGCAAGATCTTAACTCTGAGTGGGGGAGAATTTGCGACTAGAATAGGAATATACCTAATCGCCTTGCTTGGTTACTATACAGGAATTATTAATGCGTTCTTGTTAATTCTAATTTTATAGGAATATAGGTGTTAGATTAGATTGAATAGGCGAGTAGTAATTCGGGAGAAGGCTACGAGCAATATTAACCCAGTCAACCAATAAACTAGATAAATTAATTAGACGATTTAAGTGAAAAACTCAATGGGATTGATAGCTAACCCATAGCTCTAGAATATCGTCTCTCAGTGAATTTGTCTCTAAAATCTTAGCAACTTGTTTCTTTAATTTCTTTGTTTGCTACTCTAGATTAGTTGTAGTTAAATATTCATACTTTAGGAGTCTCTTGAATAGACTAATTGTTTGGGTTTAATTTATTTGATAGTTAATCACAAGTCCTTGTGAGTACGATATCTGGACTTACAATCCTATATTACTTGTCGACCATGTATACTTGTGTGTGCGTTCGGGAGCAACAAGTTTTTGGCGTCGTTGCTAGGGACTTTGAAATTAACTATTTTACTAGATTAGATTCTTACTTTTTATCTATTTAATTTTTTAATTTTATTTTAGTGTAGTTAGTATTAGATTTTTTTACATGGCCTCTTTGAACGAGAAGTGGTGGGATAGTAAGTATTCTTATTTTTGTGATCCTTGTCCATATTGTAAAGGACGCCACTTGTGGAAATATTGTAAAACTATTCCTAGGATTGACTTGTGTGCACCATCTCAATCATGTACTATTTGTGGTGGTAACTGGAATAATTGTCCTAAGTGTTGTTATCCCACTCCAATCCCTTCTTATATTGATTCTAATAATTCTTGTGAGTTTGACAGGAGTAACAAATTGGATAATGTGGAACATGATGTTCGTATTCTTGATATGCACATGAAATTATTAGAGGAATATGGAGTTTTTCGTGAGAAAATTACGAATGAGATGCAACATTTTATAGAAAGATGAGTTGAACCGATTTGGCAGTTCTGTTCATGACTTGGAGGCTCAATTGAGTGCAAACGTTAACGCGTGTAACGCCCAAAAATTTAGTGATGAGTTGTGTGAAGCTGAAAAAGATCTTCTATACCAAATTGAGGAGCTAAAACGAGAATACCAAGCATTAGACCATGTTCTTATTGATGATGTCGAGGTTGAAGAAGTATATATTATTGAGGATGTCAAAAATAATACATTTTTGGAGTTGGGCATGTTGGTCCTCATTCTAATCATTTTTCTACATTATATTTGGATAAAGACATAGAGATCGAGCCTTTGGAGAGATGTATAGATGAATAACAAGACCCTTATATTCTATTATTTGCAACACCAAAAAGGCAAAACGACATTCCTCACTTAAGGGCCAAGAAATGCAAGATGCGATATCTATTGCTTGGTTCCTTTATTTTCATACTACTGCCCCAGGAACATGGCAGAAAAATTGATGTAAAATTGGAGGACGCAATTCATATCCTCAAGGTGAAGGAAAAGTGGTGAAAGTGATGGCGTCGTGCCGCGACGTTAAATCAAGCGCTTGTTGGAAGGCAACCCAATTCTATTTTTTTCTTTTTCTTTTGTTTGTTTTTTATTTTTTTATTTTATTTTGTTATTTTTTTTGTAGTATTAGTTTTATATTTTGTAGGAGTATGAGCATGGAGTCAAAGCCAATAGGCGAGTGCAAAAGCGAGCATGTGTTGGGAACTAAGTGTGGGGTGCCCGCACAAAGGATCATACCTTGGAGAAGTCTGAGTATCCCGTGAGCTGCTAATGCTTCGGCCTTTGGACTACCAGGGAGCCTCTTTTGCCCTCTTGTCATTTGCAGTTTGCATTGAGGACATTGCATAATTTTAAGTGTGGGGTGAGGAGATTGTTTGGATGATTTTCTGTGCTATCCTAGGTTAGTTGTACTATTCTTTCTTAGTGTATTATTTTTTATGTAAGGAAAACATAATATTTGAAAAAAACGAAAATTGGTAAAAAAAAAATAGAAAATTTGGACTTTTCCCGACAATGGATCTCCTAGACAGTTTTCTTGAGGGATTAAAGTCTTAAAAAAAGAAAAAATAGAAAAATTCAAAAATATGTCTTTTATTTTTCTTTAGATAGTAATAATTCCCTGTGGTTTTTCTTTGTGCATTGGTTCTTTTTCATGGGATGTATTTTGAATCGGGTAGTAAGTTTTTATTTTTAGAGTAGATTAGGAATTTAGGGAATAAAAGGAGGAAGAATGATTCCTAGGCATCTTGACTTGTTTAATAGTAGCATATTTAGGATTTGGCATGTATAGTATCTTCCCTATATTTTGAAATTGATCTTGATTCAGTTATATATTGAATAGCATGTTTTGTGGCGCCTATGTCTCATTTACTTGACTTATGTTCACTTTGTGCTTAATGCCTAATATCTTGCGGCTCCGTGAATGCTTGCACTAGTTGAGACTCAGAATGGGACCGTCCCTTAGTGAGTCATGTTCCATGTGTGGTAAGGTTTTTGTGTAGTCCATGTTTTTGTGATTGAGTCTAGAACTTGCCCGGCATGTGAATTGAAATGAAATTTTAGGTGATGCTCGGTTTGAGAAATGATTTTAGGTTTTCTTTGATATTTTTGAGCTTATTTCTTACCATAAATAAAATTTATTCTTAGTTACACTTTTTGAGCCTATAGACTTTTATTTGGAACCCACATTACTAGCCTATCTCCTTTTGTTTTTAATTAACATTGTTTTGATCCTTTTACCTCTTTAAGCACTTTAAATGTGAAATGAGTGATAAAAGAAGTAAGAAGGGAATAAGTGTGGTCTGGGGTGGATTTTGAGTAGAACCAATGAAAGGAAGAAAGGTGCACTTATTTTGTAAAATAATACACCGCTAGCGGAAATTGAAAAAAAATAGTTGGGGAAAAAGAGAGAAAAATCTGGTAAAAAAAAGAGGAAAAACAGAGATGAATAAATTGTTGTCTTGTTCTTGATAGTGCATATGAATTAAAGTAGTGCTTAAAGAAAAAAAAAATTATTGGGGTGATATGGTTTGTGAAATTGAAGTGGTGCTAAAGAAAATACGCTTAAAGTAATTTTGTAATGTGTTAAACTGCTTAGGAGGGTCAGTCACTATTCCTTAAATATATCCTACCCGTCCCTTAGCCCACATTATAACCATGAAAAAGTCCTAATTGATTTTAGATCGAGCGAGATTATATTAGTAGAGATGTGCATTAAGGGCAAGCCTATGATACTAATTACATGCATGTGACTTCTTTGGGAGAGTGAGTGATTTCCTTTAACATATATGAGTCCTTAAAATATATTTGAGCATTTGATTTGAATATGTGGATTCAACTTACTCTCTTATTATTGTTGTGAGGGCACATGGTTTCACGGGGGATATGTAACATTATTAGATTTCCCTAGGATGTTGGGTGTTCAAGCCTTGAGTGCATTGTGACATTGAGTTGGTTTTTGAGGCTAGGATTGTTATGAGCATGTTTTCTTTGTTTGAATATTTTTAAAGAATGACAAAAGTAAAGGGAAATGTATGTGATTGCATTTGCTAGAGTTTAATTGTTTCTATCAACCATGGTCATTGATGTAGAGTGCTCAAAGATAGGGTTATTTATTGGTTGACTCGAGGACGAGCAACGTTTAAGTATGGGGTGTTGATGTTTGGCTTAATATATGCACATGTTGATGTATATTGCCTCACATTTTTCTCATGTATCGTAGATTTGAGAGGTATAATATAATAATTTGTGCTAATTTGTTGTATTTCTATGTGTTGGAATCATTTGGATGCAATTTGGGACGAAAATGCGTGAATTGGAGTGAAAATCGGATGAAAAGGCAAAAGTGTGAATTTGAGGGTCACAGGCAGTGTGGGGCGCTACTTGTGGCATGCAAAACAGAATGTTGAAAAGTTAAGGGCCAGGGACAGTGTCCCAGGCTACCCTGGATGCTCAAAACACGAACATGTCCTATTTCGGCCCGGGCAAGATTATTTCGGCCCTACACGGTCCCAACTTGTATAAAAGGGGTTCTAAACCTAAGTTGAAGGGGATCTAACAGACTTTGAAGGAGAATTCACGTGGGGGAACACACACCACGCTTCGAGGAAGCTTTTACCTAGTTTTTCTTCATCTTCTCTTTTTTTAATCTCATATGTTATTAGTTCTAGAGTTTTGAGTGATGCATGAACGTTGTAGTTTGAAGCTTGAATTGTTCTTATTATTTTATCACATTGGTTTATTTATTCAATCTTGCGCTTAATTATTCGATTGCTTGATCACCAATTGAATACAATCTACGAATTTAGGATGAAACTCGAGAGAGAGAATTCTAGATTGCATATAAGATTGAGTAGAGTGAGATCTTAACTTTGAGTGGGGGCGAATTTGTTGTTAAGATAGGAATACACCTAATCGCCTTGCTTGGTTACTATACAGGACTTATTAATGCGTTCTTATTAATTCTAATTCCATAGGAATATAGGCGTTAGATTAGCTTGAATAGGCGAGTAGTACTTCGGGAGAAGACTACAAGCAATATTAAGTCTACCAATAAACCAGATAAATTAATTAGATAATTTAAGTGAAAAACTCAACGGGATTGTTAGCTAACCCATAGCTCTAGAATATTGTCTCTCATTGAATTCGTCTCAAAATTTTTCTAACTTGTTTCTTTAATTTCTCAGTTTGCTACTCTACATTAGTTGTAGTTAAATATTCATACTTTAGGAATCGTTTGAATATATTAATTGTTTGGGTTTATTTAGTTAATAGTTAATCACAAGTCCTTGTGGGTACAATATCTGGACTTACAATCCTATATCACTTGTCGACCACATATAATTGGGTGTACGTTTGGGAGCAACATCCTCTTCCATGGTTTTTCTCCTCATATGATACATAGAATGTGCTTTTTCAATAATGAGGGAATCCGCTCGATGCTGAAGTTCTGATTTAAGCCGATGAACCTCTGTTAAAAAGCCATCCCGCTCGGATTGGCACTTAATCTATGACCGCAATCACAAATAGTGTCTAAATGAACCTTGTTGTGTTCGATGATCCGATTATACCTATCCTCTATCTGGGCACGCTTCTCTTCAGCAGCGACAGCAGCCTCCTCGGCCTTCAAACTCAAGGCTTCCTCCAATTTATTCACTCACTCAATGGAGGCAGCCCCGTGCTCGACAACACCAAGCACGACATCATGAACTTCAGACCACTTATCCTTAGCTTCTTGGAATTGAATATTTAATTGAAAAGCTTATTGCTTAAAGGTTTCTCTCAGCCAACAGGTGATCCCCCTCGGACTTAAGCCCCTCTTAATCGAGGATCAATTCATGAAGGGCGTCAAAAGCAAGGATATTGGCCTACAAAGCAAGTACCAAGTTAGCACCCTGTCATAAGCAAGAGAAGAAAGACAAACAATAAAAGGAGTGTATTTTCTTCTTATCTTCTCAGAAGCCAGCAACTTCAAATGATTGGAGAGTTCCACCGGCGGAGACAACAGATGGCGCTCTCTGGATACCGGCCGAGATAGCATATGACCTCTCTGGATACCAAAAGTGAGAGACTCCTCCTTCCTTGGAATATACAGAAGGGCGCGAGTAATTGTGCCCCAAATTCTCTTGGTCAAGGGACTGGGAGAAGAGACATCTGCCTCTCGGCTGGTTCAGGTGCGGCTTTCTTCACTTTCTTATTTTTCCCGTCAGCTGAGGAAGAACGCCGCCTTTTTGGTTTCTTGATCTCCGGCTGGGGACTCTGAGAGGAAGCACTTGCACCGGAAGTAATCCTGAGGGCACCAGTTGGGGTAGAGCCTCCTTCAACAACCCCACTACCTCTGGGGAATCGACCAACGCGTCCTCCTGAGGGACGGAGACAGAACCTTGAGGGAGACCAGAATCAAATAAAAAGGTCGGGTTAGCCAGTTTTCATATGTACAAAGATGGGATGAAGGTAGAGTAAGTTTTACCATGATTCTTGGCCCTCCATCCATATTTGGGGGCCAATTCCTTCCACCGGTGATTTTCGGGCGTAATGATGTCCAGAATTTTTTCTGAACCCACCGGTCTAGGCCTTCAACCCTTGGTGATGTCCGCCGTGTTGCTGAAATAGTGAAAGGAGAAGGGTTAGCAGAGACATAAATCGGCCTATTTTTAAAGAATAAGATAAACTGTGTACTTATGTGAACAAGCCCAAGACTCGGGGAAGGATGGAGTTGTAGCTGGGATAATGTCCCTGATAGCAAAAATGACAAACCGCTCCATCCATCCACGGTCATTGTTGCCATCCATGCTGGTCAGAAACACACGGTGGCCACGTTTACTGAAATTGATTACTCCCCTACAAAAGATCTTGGGTGAGTAGATGTTCATCATGTGAGACAAGGTAAGGGGCTCCTTCATTTTCTTGCACAGCCACCGCAGATAGGCCACTATTCACCACATCGAAGGGCCCACCTATCCCAAACAAACTTTGTATCGGTAACACAACTCCAAAATCACGAGGTCAATTCCCCCGCTCAAAGAAAACGCACCCAAAGTGAAGGGGTACGTGTAAACGTACATGAAGACCTTCTTAGTGAATGTTACTCGCTCCACCAGATTAGGATAAATGATGTTTATGTCTTGGAAGATACAGTCCTCCTTCATAGCAGGATTACTGGAAGGGCGAATAGAATAATGATATTTGCCAACAACCCAAGTGCGGGGGTTTGAAGTAGGGAACTTCTCTTTGAAGTCTTTGGCTGTATTGAGATGTTTGGGGATGATGGGGCTCACCTTATGAGGATCAGCATCATCATCGACCTCTTTGTCTTTGCTCATCTTCAGGCCCCCACCGAAGAGATGTCACGACCCAAAATACAACTAGTCGTGACGGCACCTAACCCAACAAGTTAGGTAAGCCAATTAACAATAAACCAATTCAAATGATATTTATTAAGAGAAGAAATGATAATACAACTGAACTATTATAAAAAGAATTTCCCAAGGACCGATAATACAAATCATGAGAGTAAGATTTAGAAAATACAAAGCTAATATGAAATAAAGTACATGATCAATTTGAAATGTAAATGAGCTGGACTCGAATCTAATGCTACCAAGGACTAGTGATCACTATAATTGGAACGCATGTACATCTTCCAATCCAGCTTCCACCGTACGCAGCAACATCAACATCCAAAATTTGTACGCAAGGTGCAACAGTGTAGTATGAGTACAACCGACCACATGTACTCAATAAGTAAAAAACTAACCTTAGGTTGAAAGTAGTAATTAGCTAGGACAAGGGTCGGGTCCAAGTCTAATAACCACCCACAGATCATAATAAAATAATAAAAGTGGTACAATAAATAACTCAGAGATAAGATGCTCAACTCGTTCACATTTATGAAAAATAGGCATGCATTTCAAGTATAACGATAAATCCCAAATCTTTCACCGAAACACCAAAAACATATGAGTAAGTTTGTAAACTGTGATTTTTTCCAAAAACCTTTCAACAATAAATAATATGTTTTATTTTCAGATAGCATGAGGAAAATACATCTTTATGCCTACATGGAAATATCAAGGTGAAATTATGAATGTCACCAAAACCGGGTAGCATAAGAAAATGCATCTCTATCCATGTATCTCAAGTACGCATGTCAATGCATCACAGTGATGAACTCATGTACTCACACTCTCAGAGTACTCAATCTCATTGTCTCACACTTTCCACTCATCAAGCTCAATCACTCAACACACTCAGTCACTTAGTCTTATACAGGGCAAATCCAGCCCAAACATAATAACTGCTAGCAACTGGGCCCACTATGGATGTGCAGACTCCAGAGGGACCGATCCAGCCCAAGTGCTATAATAAGCCAAATCCAGGCATGAATCAATAAAGCCTGATCCACAAAGACAACTCACGTGCCATAGTATCAATATCTGGATCCACGCGGACAACTCACATGCTATGTTATCGATATATGGATCCGCACGGATAACTCATATGCTGCACGGAAAACTCACATGCTATAGTATCAATATCCTCACAATCAGGCCCTCGGCCTCACTCAATCATCAGTCTCTCCAGTCTCTTAGGCTCACAAAATCATGAAAAATCAGTCCAAAAACATGATGTGGTGTATCAATAAATGGTATCAGAGACTGAGATATGATATGCAAAATGCGTATGAATGAGTACGTAAATGCAATGTAAACAAATAACTCAACAACAAAAATGACCTCAGTGGGCATCAACAGCATAAGGATATAGACTAGACATGATTTCTAGCATAAATTACAACTAGAGTGCTCTAACATATAGAGTTCAGTAAAAATGTTCAGATAACAGAGCTACACAGTTCCACGGAATCGACTAAATCACAATTCACACGGTGCACGCCTACACGCCTGTCACCTATCATGCGCATCACCTCGACATCAATCACATAACACCTAATTCGGGATCTCATACCCTCAATACCAAGTTTAGAAGTATTACTTACCTGGAACAAGCAAAATCCAATACCGAGAAAGATAAATGGTGCTCTAAAAATGCCATCTCGCACGTACCGACCTTCGAACGACTCGAAACTAGCCAAAAGCAACTCAAATACATCAAATAATGCCTAAGGAAAAAGTTCCAAATGATAAAGGTCGAATCTTTAATCAAAAGCCCAAAGTCAACCAAAATATCAAATATGGGCCCGCAACTCAGAGCCCGACAAAACTTACAAAATCCAACAATGCATTCGATTATGAGTCTAACCATACTATTTTCACTCAAATCCGACTCAGAATTTGTTTTCCAAATTCAAAAACTCACTCTATGAAACTTTAGATAAAATCCCCCAATTTCCCTCTTGAATCCTTAATTAAATGCCAAAAACAAAGACAGATTCATGAAATAAAATTGAAGCCGAGTAGAGAACTCTTATCCCAATCCATGTGATGAGAATCGCCTCAAAAATTGCTAAATCCCGAGGTCCCCAACTCAAAATATGGATAAATGGGTCAAAGGTCCGAAATTGGACATTAAATCCATTGCACAAGCTTCCTTCTTCGCGATCGCGATGAACAAATTCTTCAATAGTAATTTCCAAAGTCTTCATAGATAGTCTCTAGTATAATGGTCATAACTTGTTGTACGAAAATTCAAATGACAGCTGGTTTGGCTTCATGAAGACTAGACGTCAAGGGTACAACTTCCATTTTTGGATTTTCTCTAAATTCCATATAGATTGCAAGTTATAAGCTTTCAAAGCCAGCCCTGTGCAGCAAAGATTTCTCCTATGGTATCGCGAAAAGGCTTTCGCGATCGCGATTCACAAGGCCCTACACTATAGTTTGATCTTCACTAACGCGACCAAATGTTCGCGTCGCAATGCACACCTCTGTAGACAAAAACCAGCAATTGAAAATGGCCCGAAACCACCCTGAATCTCACCCGAGCCCTCAGGGCTCCACGCCAAACATCCACACAAGTCTAGAAACATCATGAGAACTTTCTCGCGCGATCAAATCACCAAATAACATCTGAAACCATGAATCGGAGATTAGCACGCATGAAATTTGAAGGGAGAACTCAAGAACTTCAAGAATTACAACCAAGCATCTGAATGCTACCAAACCAACTCCGAACGACCCAAAATTTTGCAGCCAAGTTCCAAATCATAACACATACCTACTAGATTTTTTCAAATCTCACTTAACCAACATCAATATCACAAATCGCACCTCAAATTGACTTAACGAAGATAATGAACTTTAAAAATTCAAAACTAACGGCGATCAAGCCTAAACACCTCGGATTGATCTCAAATTTGGCACATAAGTTATAAATTACATAATAGACCTACTATAACTTCCGGAATCAAAATCTTACACCGATATCAATAAAGTTAAACCTATGAATATTTTCAAACCTTCAAATTTTAACTTTCGCCAATTAGTGCTAAAACCTTCTAGAAATATCCAAATGCAAATCCAGGCATACACCCGAGTCAAAAATCATCATCCGGACCTAACGAAAACATCAAAACTTTGATCCGAGTTGAATACAAAAAAGTCAAACTTGGTCGGCTCTTCCAACTTAAAGCTTCAACTATGAAATTCATTCTTCCAAACTAATTCTGAAAAAGCCTGAAAACCAACACCGATGATTCACACATGTCATAATACATCATATGAAGCTACTCAAGAATTCAAATAGCTAATCGGAATGCAAATGCTCAAAACGACCGGTCGAATCGTTACATTCTCCCCCACTTAAACATGCATTCGTCCTCAAACGTGCCAAGAGTCGTTCCAAATCCATCAAAGTGCCGTGTAAACTTACCATGTAAGCCAATATAACTTAAGTCACAAATCGTGCAACCCCTGCACCAATACACAATAAATCACTGCACCCAAAAATGAAAAATGATTCAAATGAGAAAACCGTCCCGCAAGCTCAACAAGTACCACTACAACCGCGATGCTATGAGCCCATTGTCGTGCCTTCTTTTTCTCGCAAAATCGGTTTCAACACGTGGCATAACTCTTTTAAATGAGGTGTTGAAAGATAAAGTCACCACCTAACGGTTTTAAGGTGCATTAGGGCACCTATATGCATATGACTCGGGTTTAACCAGTTTGTGTCACCAAAGATCGGGTAAGGGCTCAAATTACCTCGAAGAGAAGGTTTCAGGAACTATTCGAGGTCCACAACTTTGGGTCCCGGCCGAACTCAAACTATATGAATTAGTCAGATAAACAAAGAAAAAACAAGAAGCTTGGGAAGATTCATTATTAAAAGATCTTGAGTAAGTATAAACAATTTATTAAAGGACAAGATGGGGGGGGGGGGGCTCCTAATTTTTTTAGCCTAAAGGATCACCTGTGCAGCATAAATAATACTTTGTAACTCCCTCGAGATGGGGTGTTACTCGTATTATTCAGCGAGCACAGACTATCATCTCCTACTACCCGATTACTATCTTTAAGTTTTTACCTAAAGCGCACTAGTTGATTCTAAATCATACCTTATGAATGCACTACCCGTCCTATATCTATGGCCCAAGAGGCATTTGAACCTCTATTTGGGTGGTTTTAGACTTAACTCAGGCTGCTCAAAAAATGATAAATCTACGCGACATACAAAACAAGTTGGACTTCATGTAAAGGAAATCAAGGGCTCAAATTAGCCTCCACACTTAGACAACAAATGCACGCAAATAAATTCTCACATTAGGTGTTAGACAGTTTCAGAATTGAGGAAAATTAAAGACATTAAGCCATGTAGACATGGTTTCTATGTGACCTCGGATTCAAATGTGCAGGCAGTTTCAGATGTAAGGTGCCACTTTAAACTTATAGACATGATTTCTAAACAACAATATAGTTTAGGGGTATTTGGTATTGCATGTTGATTATGAAATTATAGATTATAAGTAATTAAACCTATAGACATGATCTCTAGGTGATTTACGCAGTACTTAGCAGGGGTAACCATTAGAAATACTCAGAATTACTCAGTTTGATCCTATGGGCATGCTTTCTAATAATGGCATGGATAAGCAATGAAACGGTATTTGAAAGTTCAGTATTAACACTTTAAACTGAGTGGTAATACCCTATAGGCAGGATTTCTAATGATTACTGATTGAAACTGATTTTTTATACTTAGCCCCTATAGGCGTGACTTCTAGGTGAGAAGTATGATAACAATAGAAATTAACCATTTAAAGTCCTATATGCATGATTTCTAAATGAAGATCAGTAGAATATAAGATAGTATAATCATATGGTCATGGTATCCAATGAATATGCTGCAGTTATGCAAATTGAAAGAATGGTCATTGACATTTTATTTCCTATAGGCATGGTATCTATGTGAAATAGTTTGAACGAATAATTACTAAATTTGTAGTATAGTAGGCAGATAATAACTTGAGAATGGAACATGAGAACAAGTGGGGTTATTTATGTCCTATAGGCATGATATCTAACAAAACACATAGAAGCAAAGCATGTTGAACAAATTAAATACTCAAATCCTATTGGCAGGATTTCAACCCTTTTCATGAAAATATGGATCAAGCTTATTTTCCCAATTTTACTAATATCCCAATTGTTATTACCGAATTATTACAGGCCTAGTAAGAAATAAAATTACAAAGTGACAGAAATAATTATAATGGGCCTAAGATAGGCCCAAAATATACCCAGCCCAGCCAGGCCTTTAATTTCATACACATACAGGTTTCACCACAGCCTAGAAATCACAATTGATCAAACACAGAAAACAATCTCCATTTACATATGATAGCCCAAACCCAGTAGCCATAGTTGATCAAAAGATCTAGAAAATAGTCGTTTACACAAGCCAACTGGCTTATTCAGTAGGTAGAAAGGGGGCAGAATTGAGCAATTAGGATAAAGTGGCCAAAGAGATACAAAGACATCTTTAGGGCTAACAGTTTAGGCGTGAGAAAATGTCAAAGAAGTTCATGATATATCCAGAATTACACATGAAATAAGTCAGGTAATTATACCAAATCATGCAATTTCAGAGAAACATAGACATGCTAATTAGAACATAATGGAATAAACATTGCGAAGGTTGAGAACTAACCAGTTATTACTCAATAAACAAGAAAAGAAGATCAATCAGGACCCATAATCTCAGTTGTGTCAAGTTCCCAAGGGTTTCAAGAACCCAGGGCAGTTCTCACACCCAAGAAAGGCCGGAAAGTATGAAATTCGGTGGCCTTGGCTTTCAGCCGGCCAAGAGCCAAAAATAGAACAAGATAATAAATGAACACAGAGTAAAAGCCCTAATATTTTCAGTGAAAATTAGTGATTGAAGTTATGTCTAGAAGGGAATTGAGGGGGGGGGGGGTTATATAATAGTAAGAATCAAATGGTAACATAGTGATTGAAGCAACAAACAAGAAAAATAAATACACAAATAAATCTGAAAATCAATTTAAAAAATCTATAAACCTTATTTTTTTAGGGAAAGTAAATATTGACAGAATATAAACAAAAATTGGACTCATAGTAGAATATAGGACGAATATAGAAAAAAATAATACTCAAAATCAGATATTTGAACCAATTTTGGTTTTATTTTGAAGAGATCTGTAAACCCTAATTTTAGGAAAAGTAAGAATCAACATAATATAGACAAATATTCGGACTCACAGTAGCATAGGATGAATATAGATGAAATAACACTCAAAAATCAGGGATTTGAACAGACTTTGGTTCAATTTTGAAGAGATTTGCTTCCCATGTTTAGGAAAGCACTAAAGGAGAGTAGCCGGTTCTAGAGATGGGTCGAGTATGGTAAGAAATAGTCATTGAATCCCATATTATGTGGGATTAGGAGAAGATTTAGGGGGGTGGCTAGGGTTCTTTAGGAGGGATAAGGGAGATGAGAGAATATGAGGGCGGCGGATTAGAGGGGAGTGATTAGGGTTAGAGGTGCGGTAATAATTAAAAGGAGGTAAATAACAAGCGTCGTTGATCTTGAGAGATCAATGGTCAAGATTAAAAAGTGAGTGGGGCGGGTCGTGTGGACTAGTGGGTTTTTTGGGTTGGGCTGGGGTTATAGGGTGCTTTGGGCCATTATTTGGCCCGAAAATGTTTAGAATTTGGGGCTAGTTTTTAAATACCCAATAATCTATCAAAATAATCTATAAAAGTGATTAATAAATAACAAAAATATTATTTGTGCGGTGAAATGATTAAAAATAATAACTTAACATTATAAAATATAAAAGGTTATTTTTGGCATAGATAATGTAATCATACATGGAATATAGGCTATTATTGCAAAAATGTGCATTTAGCCTAAAAATACAAACGTAATTATGAAAAATACAGTAAAATATTTAAAAACATACATGTTGGTGTAAATACTAAGTTTAGATGATTAAATCATCATAAAAATATTTTGAAGGATAATTATTGGATATTTATATGATAAAATACAAAAAAGAAATTAATTTAAAGTTTTTAAAAAATAATGAAAAATTATGAAAAATGCGTGTATAGGTTTATAAACTAGATGATACAAATATATTATTTTAAAAGTATATATATACGTTTTAAAAACTATGAGGGAAAATTGGGTATCAAGAGCTGCCCCTATTTACCCGGGAATGATGAAAAAATTGTCGGGTAAAGAAATAATAATTGATTTTGACCGAATGGGATGATTTGAAAAAAAAAATGAAAATCTAACTTTGGTTTCTGAATTGCCTACATATCCCTAGTATTACGGGGATCAGGCTGTGTGTAGTCGTGGATCCAGCGGTGAACTAGGCCGATGGAGTTGTAATTGGAACGGACAGGCTCTTTTCGATAGGATGGTATCAGATGAGTTGATATGGAATTGTGAATGGATTTATCTTAGAACATTTATGGATGAGCATTTGAATGGTTATTAAGTGGGTAACGGACGGTGGTTGGCTGCATTTGAGGTAGTTTCAAGATGCGAGCATCAAACGGAAACCGGAGCGAAGATTACTCCCGTTAAAAGAATGTTTACCCCCTGGATTACCTGCAAAACTTAAACGAGATGCATGAAAGTATATATTGGATTATTGCGAGAACTTAAACATAATGCAAATTCTCTTTGGACCATGAAGGTTGTCTTTGGACGATGGGGATGATGTCCTTAGACTATGATGTCTTGGGCCATGAATCACGTGATAAGGGATTCATAGGCCATGAGATGATGTTCTCGGGCTATGAAAATGGTGCCTCTGAACTATGACGCCTTTGAATATTGATGTGCAATATTGAGAGATCCTATGGCCATGACATGGTGTCTTCCAGCTATGAGGATGATGCCGACGGACTATGGTGCCTTTGGATAAAATGGCGAGATTTCAGCCCATGAGATGCAAAGACATGATGTTTGGTCATATGTGAAGTGAAACAAGCAGAGCTTAGTCTTGTGTAATATTGGGGACAGATCTTAGCCCCGAGAAAAATAGAAAATTGTGCTAGATTTCAAGTAGCATAGTATTTGGTATTATTCAAGGAAAGGCGGAGCTTAGCCTTATGCAGTTAAGGAGGCAGGGATTAGCCTCATGCAATAAGGGGAGACAACGCTTAGTCTCATGCAAGTAAAGACAATGCTTAGCCTTATACAGTTGAGGAGGCATGGCTTAGCCTCATGCAAGAATGGGAAATAATGTTAGTCTCATGCAAGGAAAGGCAATGCTTAGCCTTTTGCGGTTGAGGAGGCAGGGCTTAGCCTCCTACAATAATGGGAGACAATGCTTAGTATCATGCAAAGAAAGGCAATGCTTATCCTTATGCCATTGAGGAGGCATGGCTTAGCTTCGTACAAGAATGGGAGACAATGCGTAGTCTCATGCAAGGAAAGGCAATGCTTAGCCTTATGCAGTTGAGGAGGCATGGATTACCCTCATGCAAGAAAGGGAGACAATTCTTAGTCTCATGCAAGGAAAGGCAATGCTTAGACTTATACAGTTGAGGAGGCACGGCTTAGCCTCATGCAAGAATGGGAGACAAATGCTTAGTCTCATGCAAGGGAAGGCAATGCTTAGCCTTATGCATTTGAGGAGGCAGGGCTTAGCCTCATACAAGAATGGGAGACAATTCTTAGTCTCATTAAAGGAAAGGCAATGCTTAGCCTTATGCAGTTGAGGAGGCAGGGCTTAGCCTCATGGAAGAAAGGGAGACAATGCTTAGTCTCATACAAGGAAAGGCAATGCTTAGACTTATGCAGTTGAGGAGGCAGGGCTTAGCCTCATGCAAGAATGGGAGACAATGTTTAGTCTCATGCAAGGAAAGTCACTGCTTACCCTTATGCAATTCAGGAGGCAGGGATTAGCCTCATGCAAGAAAGGGAGACAATGCTTAGTCTCATGCAAGGAAAGGTAATGCTTAGCCTTATGCAGTTAGGGAGGCAATGCTTAGCCTCATGCAAAGAAAAGATGATGAGTTATAGAAGAGTTTGGTAGATTTGTCATTATGAAAATAGTGATTCTGATGTGTGTACGTATCTGCGAGTATTCCTTGTTCCTGCATTCAAAGAAAAATCGTGAGTTTTGCGGGGAAGGTTGGTTTGTGCCTTCGCCTGGTTGTTTTACTTTGCTTTGCTTTGCTTTTCTCTGCTTTTCTTTGCTTTGGCTCTGTATCGAGATCCTGTCAAGTTACCCGGGGTAGCATTTGGATGTTTATAAAAGTAAATTTTTTGGGAAAAAATATTCGTGCATTTGATGAATGTGGTTATTTAAAACATAGTAGTATGCAATATCAAATAATTTAGATGAACCAATGATTGTGACACTTTTAGAGACAATGCGACTTCCTTGCATTAGAATTTGAGGATCCTCCTCAAAATTCTGCCCCAGCTTAATAGGCGGTTCTTTGACCGTTCTGCATATGACGAAGTTGGCTGGACTTGCTCCGGAATTTTGAGGGTCCTCTTCAAAATTATGCCCTAGTTTCTAACTATGGGGAAAATGAAGATTTTATTGAATTGTACCGAACCCACATGGCTGCCCACGTATCCCTCTTAAACAAGAATCAGGTCAAGCGTAGTTCAGTTACATCATATGAAGAAATGCAAACATTCTAAACATAGTATCTCTTGATTGCGTCTGAGTTGATACGCTTTGGAAAAATTTCTCCATCCATCTCTGCATGTATCAGCGCTCCTCCTGTTAGTACTCTGTGAACCATGTAGGGCCCTTACCAATTGAGTGAAAATTTCCCTTTGGCTTCATCTTGATGCGGGAAGATCCGCTTTAGCAGCAGCTGCCCTAGTGTGAACAAACTAGGTCTGACCCTTTTGTTGAAAGCTCTGTACATTTTGTTCTGGTAACGTTGACCGTGACATACCGCTGTCATTCTTTTCCCTCCAATGAGAGCTAATTGTTCGTAGCGACTTCTTATCCATTCTACATCACTGAGTTCAGCTTCTTGTATGATTCTTAAAGAAGGATCTTCGACTTCGGCGGGAATTACAGCTTCAGTACCATAGACTAACAAGTAGGTAGGTTTCCCAGTTGATGTGCGAACTGTGGTACGATACACCAATAAGGAAAATGGTAATTTCTCGTTCCATTACTTGTGGTTGTCTACCATCTTTCTCAATATTTTATTGATATTCTTGTTTTCAGCCTCCACAACTCCATTCATTTGAGGAATGTATGATGTGGAGTTCCTATGATTGATCTTGAAGGTTTCACACATAGACTTCATTAAGTCATTGTTGAGGCTGGCGACGTTGTCGGTGATGATAGATTCTGGCACCCTGAATCGGCAAACAATAGGATTCCTGACAAACTCTGCGATGACTTTCTTGGTTACAGCCTTGTAAAATGTAGCCTCAACCCATTTTGTGAAGTAGTCTATGGCCACTAAAATGAACCTACACCATTTTGAAGTGGGGGGTTCGATCGAACCGATGACATCCATTCCCCAAGCGGCAAAAAGCCAAGGTGCACTTGTTGCATTGAGTTCGTTTGATGGCACCAGTATCATATCTGCATGTATTAGGCATTGATGACACTTCTGGACATACCTGATGCAGTCTGTTTCCATAGTCATCAAAAAATATCCTGTTCTCCGTATCTTCTTGGCTAAAATGAAACCATTCATACGTGGTCTCCAAGTTCCGGCATGTATATCTTCGAGCAGTTTGGAAGCTTCCTTGGGTCAACACACGGTAATAATCCTAGTTTGGCGTCCTTATGTATAGAATTCCTTCACTTTGGAAGAAATGGTTGGATAATCTTCGGAGCATGCATTTTTTAGTATGATTTGCATGCTCCGGGTACTCTCATTTTCCCAACTATTCCTTGATATCATGGAACCACGGTTTCCCATTCGTTTCTTCTTCAACATGAGCGCAATAAGCTGGTTGATTATGGATCCTTACTGGAATAGGTCGATGAAATTCTTGTCCGGGTGTTGTATCATGGAAGACAGAGTGGCCAATGTGTCTGCGAACTCATTCGGGATTCTTAGGACATGTCTGAACCCTATCTTTGTGAACCTCTTCATCAACTCTTGCACATGATATAGATATGGTAATATTTTGGTATTCTTTGTGGCCCACTCTCCTAGAACCTGATGTACCAGAAGGTCTGAATCACCAATTACCATCAATTTTTGGATATTCATGCCAATTGCCAAATTGAGCCCCAAGATACAAGCCTTATATTTTGTCATATTGTTGGAGCACGGGAATCTGAGTTTTACGGATACCGAGTAATGTTGACTTGAATCTGACACTAAAACGACTCTGATACCCACTCCTTTGAAATTAGCGGCCCCATTGAAAAACATTCTCTAACCGTCGTAGATTTCAAAGATATCTTCTCCTACAAATGATACTTCTTCGTCGGGAAAATACATTTTCGGTGGTTCGTATTCTCCTACAACAGGATTTTCAAAATCTGCTAATGCCTGTCCCTTAACTGCCTTTAGAGTTACATAGATGATGTCAAATTCACTCAATAGTATCTGCCATTTTGCCAGCTTCCCTGTAGGCATGGGTTTCTGAAAAATGTATTTCAGAGGATCCATTCTTGATATGAGATATGTGGTATAGGCACAGAAGTAGTGCCTCAATTTCTGACCTATCCATTTCAGAGCACAACAGGTGCGTTCCATCAATGAATATCGTGCTTCATAGGGTGTGAACTTATTACTCAAATAGTATATGGCCTGCTCTTTCCTTCTCGTCTCATCGCATTGTCCCAAGACACAACCGAAAGCTCCATCTTGTACGGACAGATAGAGTAGTAGAGGTCTACCAGGTTCTGACGGGACCAGGACTGGTCGTGTGGACAAATACTCCTTGATTTTGTCAAAAGATTTCTAGCAGTCTTCAGTCCAACTTGTTGCGGCATCCTTCTTTAACATTTTGAAAACTGGCTCACGGATCACGGTCGATTGTGCTATGAAGCGGCTGATATAATTGAGACGCCCCAAGAAACTCATTACATCTTTCTTGTTCTTTGGAGGTGGAAAATCCTGGATAGCCTTGATCTTTGACGGTTCTAGTTCAATTCCTTGACGGCTGACGATGAATCCTAACAACTTTCCGGCAGGGACCCCAAAAGCACATTTTTCGGGGTTCAGTTTCAAATTATACCTTCGAAGCCAATCAAAGAACTTCCTCAAGTTTGCTATGTGATCTGTACCCTTCTTGGATTTGATGATGACGTCGTCCACATATACTTCTATTTCCTTATTTATCATGTCGTGGAAAATGGTTGTCATGGCTCTCATATAAGTAGCCCCAGCATTCTTCAGACCAAATGGCATCATTTTATAGCAGTATACCCCCATGGTGTAATAAAAGCTGTCTTCTTCATCCATCCAGATTTGATGATATCCTGCGAAGTAATCCACAAAATACTAGAATGCTTGGCATAGTTGTCGATCAGTATGTGTATATTGGGTAACATTAAATCATATTTGGGAATTTCTCTGTTTAAGTCTCGATAATCGACACATACTCTGACTTTCCCATCCTTCTTCAGAACTGGCACAATGTTGGCCTACCAAGTTGGATTTTCGACCACTCTTAGAACCTTATCTTTGATCTGCTTGGTGACCTCTTCTTTGATTTTCAGACTCATATCTGGCTTGAACTTTCTAAGCTTTTGCTTTATAGGCGGACATATTGGATTGGTAGGTAGTTTATGAGACATTATAGACGTTCTTAAACCAGTCATATCATCATAAGACTATGTGAAAATATCTTCATACTCTTTCAGGAAACAGGTGTACTCTTCTTTCTCTAATGGTGACAGGTGAATGCTTATGTGAGTTTCTTTGACTGTTTCGGGATTTCCCAAATTGACTATCTCGGTTTCGTCCAGATTGGACTTAGGCTTGTTCTCAAAATTTTCCACTTCTCTAACAATTTCCTTAGGTATTATATCTTCTTCTTCTATCTCTCTGAGTCATTATCTTTATGTTGCGTTGCCTCATTACATGTCACAGTTGTTGGTTCATCAGGATAAGTAATAATAATGCCCGGAACTCGATGGGCCCGTGACGGTGTGGCGATCCAGTTTCTGAGAACAACTCCCTTCTCCACTGTCTGGATGACAAGGCCTTCCTCCTCCTCCTCCTCCTCCTCCTCCTCAACTATTGCGCTGCAGTCCATATCTTCATCTTCCAAAAACAGATTCCTTAAACCAGCTAGAATTTCGTCTTCTTCAGATCCCCACATCATATCGGCCTGATGGAAGGATTTGCTCAAATGTGGTACTGGCTGCTCAAGAGGGTAATAAGGACCGCGCCATGGTGGAGACCAATTCTAATACTCGTGCCAGGTGTACTGATATCCACGTCCGAAGGTTGTGCCATGACGCTTTAGCTGTATCGGTTTGGCGATACCCTGGAGATTCTTTCCTACCACATTGTCCATCTCTCCACTGGTATTGTTGTTGGGTACATAAACCTCGTTCAACACTTCCATAAACGCATTCCTATGCGCCTCAGAATTATGTAGTAGTGATAGAATGGATATCTGAGCAGGGGTTTTGTTCAGATGATCAACCACAGAATACTCTCTTTCTTGCACCTTTCTCCAAATATCGTCCGGGCCAGTTTCAATGATAGGATGCTTGGAAGCGGATTCTTAACTTGTTCCTCCCAAATGCTCGGGAGTATAGAACCTACCAGTTCTGGTCATACCTTGTGTTGCCCCGTTTTCTTCCATTTTCCCCTTTCCTTTCCTTCTTGCTTCTACATCATAGTCCCAAGGTATAGCATTGGACTTAAAGGACGGTGTAGCTACTACCGTCATGGTAAATGGTGTGGTCACTTCTACTTCGAATGAAGTTGGCGTAGCTGAGGGTGTTATTACTTCAACCTCGAACGGAGTCGGTGCGGCTACCTCAACTTCAATCGGTGACTTATCTATACCACAATAGATGTGAGAGTGACTGAAGTTATTTTAGGATCATCCCATTCCCGAATGAGCCCGATTGACCCATCTGGAGCCCATTCTTCATCAGTTTCTATCATATTTACTCCCTCGCCCCTGTGATCCGGGAGAGGATTATTGCGGACATTAGGTGCGCCCTTTTTCGCTTATATAACCTTGGTAATGTCTGGATCTATCCTTCAGAGTGCGACATTCATCAATAGTGTGACCCTTCATGCCCAAATGGTAGGAACATGTCTTCTCTGGATTGACCCACTGAGATGATTTTTCCATGGCAACAGTGGGAATGGGGTGACATAACTGGCAGCTTTCAGTCTCTCTTACAACTGGTCGACGGGTTCAGCAATAGGAGTGTATTGTCTGAGCGGTCTGCCGTCGAAATTTGGTCTGGGTTTTTGGTAGTTTTGGCGGGCTGGTGGTGAGTGGTAGTATGCTAGCTGAGTGTTTAAGTATGGTAAGAGTTAGCGGGTTGTTGATATCTGGGAGGTGAAGGCTGATATGTGGGTGGAGGTGTTTGGTCTGTGAGAGGAGACTTCAGACCTTAGTCTACCATCACTACCCCTATTTCCTTCTTTTTAGATATACCGCCCGATTGCAAGGCTTTGTTCGTAGCCTGGAGTGCCTCAAAATTTGTTACCATTCCGCTTTTAATTCCCTCTTATATTCTTTCTTCCAATTTGATGATGTCAGAAAATTTATAGTTTTCAGTGACCATCAACCTCTCGTAATATTGCGAATCCTGAGCTCGGACAAAGAACTTGTTCATTTGCTCTTCTTCTAGTGCTGACCTTACTTTCGCAGCTTCTGATCTCCATTGAATAGCATACTCGCGGAAATTTTATGTTGGCTTCTTCTAAAGATTCTTGATATAGAAGATGTCTGGTGCATTCTCTGTATCGAACCTGAACCAATCTATAAAATCTGACGCCATATTTACCCAATTAACCTATTTCTTTGGGTTTTGACTGATCTACCAGGATAGGGCGTCTCTACTGAGGCTCCTCGTGAATAACTTCATGCAGATTCTTTCATCTTTACCAACCCCTACGATCTTGTCACAACATGTCCTCAAATATACCTTCGGATCACCTGTCCCGTCGCACATTTTAAACTTAGGAGGTTTGTAACCCACTGCAGTTCCACGTCCGGTTGAATACATAAATCATCATAGTTCAAACCTTTGACTCCCTTACCACCATCAATACCTTGGACTCGACTAGTAAGCTTCTTAAGTTCCTCCGTCATATTCTTGATGAGCATGTCCTTCTTGGCGGATTCTGGTGTATACAGGGTTTGTTGTGAAGTGTGGGGTAAGGTTTCCATGTATATGGGGTTACTTTTGTGGACTCCAAGAATTTGGGCGTAATGGTAGTCGTTGGTTGAGTTTTGGGGATCAGGGGTAGGTTGTGGTGCATTTTTAGGAGTGTGGTAGGTGGTATTTTGTGGATACTGGGTCGGATGATGGTGATGCTGTGGAGGGGTTGGTACCAGTAGAGGATTAGGATTTCAGGGAGGCGTGGCGTATTGATTAGGTGTGGGAGGGTTTTGTGGATGCTGGTTTTGTGTGTTTTGAGAAGGCGCTATGTTTTGGGAATTTTTTTGGTTGATGTCGGGAACATTCGGGGTAAGGGAAAGGTTTGCCAAGTTACAGACCTGCTCAAGTTCCCCTTGTAACTCCAATATCTTCTGTTCTAACCGTAAAACCAAATCATTCTATGCCGGATTATTCTGACCATCCGAAGTTTTGACATTCTCTGCATGTGTATCGTTGTCTTTCCTAATACCACTCATATCGTCCATTATAGCTATTCCTTTGTCTTTGGGATCACTTGGAGGAGGAGGAGGTGGAGGACATCTAGATCTAGTGTGATATGTTGATGATGCCAATATGCACGAACCAATCTTTAGGGATGGGAATAAGCAAAATGAAGAAAACAAAAGGATAAACAAGTCAGTAAGGAGTATTAAAAGAATACTTGCGGTATTTAAACACGTATTGCAGAATTATAAATTTGCGTCCTAATTAGGGGACCTGATTGTGCCCGATGTAGGCCTAGCGACATGTAGATTTGGAGAAAACTCAATGCCAATAACTGCCTCATTTCATTAATATGATAAATAGACCAAATCTCTACTAAAACGACAATAATTATAAAATCACTCCAATACGCTCCAATTCAAAAACTGCATTATTTTTGACATCCTCTATTTTATACTCATCAACCTTGACATCATTAATAATTTGGTCGAATATTTGGATTTCCTCTTTCCGCTCCACAAGCTGGCCAGTATCCACAAATATTGATGGTAGGGAATCAGACACCTCAACTTTTTTTTTCAATTGAGCCTGCAGGTCATGGATATCTGAGCCAAATTGGTCTATCTCTTGCCTGAGCTCAGTTCTTCCTTCTATCAGTTGCTCTGTCATATTTGAAAGACCATCACGAAGAAACTCATGAGATTTTATTAGTTGAGCTTGTTCCTCTAGCCAAGATTGGCTCATTATATCTGCTTCTTCAAAATTATCTTCTGGTGGGAACTCGCTCTCTTCGTCGAGTTGAGGTTCTTCTTGGAAATTGGCCATTAATTCATCCACTCTAGCCTGGAGTCTTTTGATAGCTAAGGCGTCAAGAACTTGTTGCTCGGCTATCATGTTCTGTTGCTCCGCTGCTTGTCTCATCAAGTCC
Organism: Nicotiana knightiana; assembly: GCA_005239525.1. NCBI lineage: Eukaryota > Viridiplantae > Streptophyta > Magnoliopsida > Solanales > Solanaceae > Nicotiana > Nicotiana knightiana. The sequence goes on from ML372269.1 coordinate 33,026, forward strand.
ATAATACGAGCCACGCTTTCCATATCCTCCACTTCCTTGCTCCTATCAAACTCATTAACATTATTAGAAACATTACAATAAAAGCTCTGAGAAGGATAATAAGAATTAGGACAATCATCCCAATGGCCACCTTGACAACCACACACATTACAAAAGTTTCACACATTAGATTGAGATGGACAATATTTCCACATGTGTGGTCCTCCACAATATGGACAAGGATCGTCATAATAAGAATAACCACTATTCGACCAATTATCATTCCAAGATGTCATGTCACGAAAGATAATAAAATATTAAATTAAGATAAAAATAAATAAAAATAAAAAAAATTAACAACTTAAATAGACAAAAGTAAAAATTTAATCTAGTAGAATAGTTAATTTCTATGTCCCCGGCAACGGCGCCAAAAACTTGTTGGTCCCAAACGCACATGCAAGTATACATGGTCGATAAGTAATATAGGATTGTAAGTCTAGATATCATACCCACAGGGGCTTGTGATTAACTATCAACTAAATTAAACCCAAACAATTAATCTATTCAAGCGAATACTAAAGTATGAATATTTAACTAAAATTAATCTAGAATAGTAAACTATGAAATTAACGAAACAAATTGGCGAAATTAGACACGAATTCAATAAGAGCCGATATTCTAGAGCTATGGGTTAGCAAACAATCCTGTTGAGTTTTTCACTTAAATCGCCTAATTAATTTATCTGGTTTATTGATTGACGAGGTTAATATTTCTCGTAGCCTTCTCCCGAAGTACAACTCGCCTATTCAAGCTAACCTAACGCATATATTCCTATGTTCCTCCACGTCAAATCCCCCTCGTGAATCTCTTTGTGAATATCCCACGTGAATCTCCTGAAAAAATCCCCTCACGTGAATATCCGTGAATCCAATCCCACGTGAATCTCCTGAAAAAATCCCCCTTGAAGTTGTGTTTTTGGGTCTATTTATATGTTTGGGATAAATTATAAACGTGTAGGAGACTTCTATTCAAACCGGGAAACACTTAAAACCTTCAAAACTCGGAATTGACCGGACCAGGGACCCCCGGCATTAAGCCCCAAACACCCCACTATAGCCTGGGTAGGCCAGGCTTTAGGGGAAAAACACCCCACTATAGCCTGGACAGGCCAGGCTTTAGGGGCAAAACGCCCCACTATAGCCTGGACAGACCAGGCTTTAGGGGCAAAACGCCCCACTATAGCCTGTGCCAGGCTTTAGGGGCAAAACGCCCGCCTATGGCCCGGGTCACTCCTTTTCGAATCTTGAGCGTATTTTTGACGTTTATGCACCCATTTAGCTCGGCTTCCATCTCCAATTCACCTACACATGAAATAGACTCCATTATGCACATATAACGTGTATTTTTCTCACAAAAGCACATAAAATGTACAGTACGTGATGCTTAAAACTATGGATTCTAGCCACGCATCAACCGGCCCAAAATATACCCACCCCATCCAGGCCTTCAATTTCATACCCATACAGGTTTCACCACAGCCTAGAAATCACAGTTGATTAAACACAGAAAACAATCTCCATTTACACAAGATAGCTCAAACCTAGTAGCCATAGTTGATCAAAAGATCCAAAAAATAGTCGTTTACACAAGCCAATTGGCTTATTCAATAGGTAGAAAGGGGACAGAATTGAGCAATTAGAATAAAATGGCCAAATAGCCATAGACCCTAGTGTGTCAGAGTTCACAAGGGTCTCAAAATGGACCCCGAGCAGTGCTCACACTAGGGAAGTTAATAGAGAATTTTTAGGGGGCCTTGGCTTTCAGCCGGCCAAGAATTAGACACTCATAACAGGAAACAACCAATGAAAATAGTAATAAAGTAATAAGGTTTTGAAAATCATTTGCAAACACTACAAAATGATCACATAATGAACATGGACTCAAGAAACAAGCTAAGATATTGGGGCAGGGTGACATGTTAATAAGAAACAAGGAGCCTGAAGCTTATGGGATTACCAAGTTAATAGGTAAGGAGCATTAGGCTAGTAAGACAAATAGTTGTCACTAATGCAACAAGCTTAAAACCTACAGGATCAAATTGTGCAAAACATAGGGCTCAAACAGTATAACTTATACTAATGAGGCAAGCAGAATCATAATTTAGGCAAAACTAGTCTGAGAGGTTCCACCTAATTGCTAGAGGTACAGAACTAGGCAGAGCAAGAACACAATAAGTGACAAATATAGTCATAGGAGCACACTACACACTTAGAGTGAAGGTTTTAATAGATTAGGGCATACTAATAGCATAAGTTAATCACTAGAGAAGTTCAGAATCAGGTAGAAAACAGGATTAGGCCAGACAATCAATGCAAATACGCAAATTATCAATAACATTAAGCTGAACATACTTCAAACTTTCTGAATTGCCTAAGTTAGATACAAAGACATCATTTGGGTTAACAGTTTAGGCATGAGACAATGTTAAAGAAGTTCATGTTCTAGGCAGAATTACACATGCAATAAGTCAGGTAATTATGCCAAATCATGAAATTTCAGAGAAACATATACATGCTAATTAGAACATAATGAAATAAACATTTGGAAGGTTGAGAACTAACAAGTTATTGCTAAATAAACAAGAAAAGAACATCAATCAGGACCCAGAATCTCAGATGTGTCAAGTTTCCAAGGGTTTCAAGAACCCAGGGCAGTGCTCACACCCAAGAAAGGCCTGAAAGTAGGTAATCCGATGGCCTTGGCTTTCAGCCGGCCAAGAGCCAAAAATAGAAGAAGATAATAAATGAACACAGAGTAAAAAACCTAATATTTTCGATGAAAATTAGCGATTGAAGTTCTGTCTAGAAGGGAATGGGGGAGGGGTTTATATAATAGTAAGAATCAAACGGTAACAGAGTAATTCAAGCAACAAACAAGAAAAATAAATATACAAATAAGTATGAAAATCAATTTAAGAAATCTGTAAACCCTAGTTTTTTAGGGGAAGTAAATATTGATAGAATATAAACAAAAATCGGACTCACATTAGAATATAGGACGAATATAGACAAAAATAATACTCAAAATAAAACCAATTTTGGTTAGATTTTGAAGAGATCTGTAAACCCTAGTTTTATGGAAAGTAAGAATCAACATAATATAAACAAATTTTCGGACTCATAGTAGCATATGATGAATATATACGGAATAACACTCAAAAATCAGGGATTTGAACCGATTTTTGTTCGATTTTGAAGAGATATGCTTGACATGTTTAATCAAGCACTATAGGAGAGTAGACGGTACCATAGAGAGGTCGAATATGGTAAGAAATAGCCGTTAAATCCCATATTAGGTGGGATTAGGAGAAGATTTAGAGGACGGCGACTAGGGTTCTTTAGGAGGGAGAAGGGAGATGAGAGAATATTAGGACGACGGATTAGAGGGGAGTGATTAGGGTTAGGGGTGAGGGGATAATTAAAAGGGGGGAAATAACAAGGGTCGTTGATCTTGAGAGATCAACGATCATGATTAAAAGTCAGTGGGGCAGGTCGTGTGAAGCGGGTACAAACCGGGTTGGAAATGGGTTGTTTGTGTCGGGCTGGGGTTATTGGGCTAAGGTTATTGGGTGCTTTGGGCCATTATTTTGTCCGAAAATGTTTAGAAATTGGGGCTAGTTTTTAAATACCCAATAATTTATCAAAATAATTTATAAAAGTGATTAATAAGTAACAAAAAGTATTATTTGTGCATCGAAATGATTAAAAATAATAACTTAACATTATAAAAATGTAAAAAATTATTTTTTGGCATAAATAATATAATCATACATGAATATAGGCTATTATTGCAAAAATGTGCAATTAGCCTAAAAATGCAAACGTAATTATGAAAAATGCAATAAAATATTTAAAAACATACATGTTGGTGTAAATACTAAGTTTGGATGATTAAATCATAATAAAAATATTTTTAAGGATAATTCTTGGATATTTATCTAATAAAATGTAGAAAGAAATTAATTTAAAGCCTTTAAAAATTATGAAAACTTATGAAAAATGCTTGTGTCGGTTTTATAAACTAGATGATGATGCAAATATATTATTTTGAAAGTATATACATTTTATAAAATATGAGGGAAGAATTGGGTATCAACACCTATCACACATAGTAGAACCAAGACACATAAATCAATCACAAAGGTACATATCTCAACATAACTCCGCTAAAATGCATGACCCCATCCTAACACTGGTCCACATGAAATACCTCAAGACACAATGTTCAAAATCAACAACCACACGCAATTTGACATCAAGTACCCAAGGTGCAAGATTGTAACCATGGAGAAGCAAATAACACAATATACCACAACCGGAAAATGCCATAACCAAGGCGCAATCAACCATTCCACATCCCAATAACCATTTCGCTTGAATTCCGCTACAAGACCCAAACAGAGCCGCTCCTCGTTTCATAGAAGTATACAAATAAAATTAATTCTAACTAAATGGCACATCCCTCAACTATAGCAGTACAGAGTCAACCAATCCGACCCGGTGTAGAATACACATCCTCATTAAGCCTACCAATGAGCCTCCAAATCAACTTCGGTCGTCCCCAATTGGATAAATAGCCTTCCAAAAGTCCATCATGACTAACCATAGTACATGCTACCATATAGCTTACTTGGCCACATCTTCATAGTCCGCAATCACGAAACATATGTTTTTGAGAACTCCCAGTCTCCAAATCCATAAAACACATGAATCACTATAGCCGATCCCAACTCCACCACGTGAACAATTACCACATCTCTCATACACAATCATCCCCACGAGAGATATTTCTATAAATCTTCCGTGCCATATAGCAAAATTTGAACATCAATAGTCGATCAACCAGGCGAGTATCCGTAAGTCAACACATAGAGCGCCTTTTGAAATGCGCACCCTTCTCAAGAATTACCAAGTAGTTATAATATTTATCTAAATATCTGAAATGGTCCATGTTGTCCAAAATTCATGACCTTCCCTCCAAATATTAATTGTGACCTTGCACATGCAAATCTCAATCCCACACAACACACCGCATCTATCATGCCATCATATTAAAAGTACGAGAATCTCATAATCAACTCTAAGTCACAAGCAGAATACATACCCGATCAGCCAGAAACCTTTTATTTGATCTCATCCAGGAGAAAATCACAATACGCAACATGTTCTTCACTCCAGTAGGAAATATACACCTCGAACCATGTTAGAAACCATTAAGAACTCTTTGGAATCCATTTGCACATAACCAAGCTACGCAAGTCAACAAAACCCAAGTGCGTTGCCACGAAACACATGTAGAGACTCACCACATCATGAGAACCAAAAGAACCGAGCATACCATTTCCATATTGATCCAACCTACCACCAAGCTGCCCTATTTCCTGAGTTCCTTCCGAATTGCCTTCCAGTTGATACTTCTCCTTGCTAGGACACCACGATCCTTACCCAAAACTCATTACAAGAGACCCTAACATGAAACCACAACCGAAACACCCACTCTGAAAAGACTTTTTGTGAACCTAAATCCATTAAATTCACCTTCCTGATACTGAGATGTGTAATCCATAATGATATAAAAATACCGCAAGTCTCGACACCATCCATGCAAAATCTCATATGCTAGCCATATACTGGTCCAGAAAATTCTCAATTGCTGCATATAAATCATGAACCCATTAGACCCTTCTCGAGAGTCATCCACTCCACTCGAATCCCAATTGCACCGCTCAAACGAGTCGAGTGACATGTGCTCATTTAGCACAACAACACCCCGAAGAAGTAATCCTGCCTTAACCAACTGAGCAAATTCATACATAGTGTGCACCACATCTTCCGCAGTAACAACTCAATCATTCCATGATTCCCATATACCCATAAAGTGTAACATAACCCATATCCAGAAATTCCTTTACTTGAGTCATCCTTGATCTTAATCTCTGCAAGTCATATTCGATTCACAAGTATGCCTCAAACTGAAACTAGTACAACACATAACAGTGCGACCAAATCATCGATAGCAGACTCCCCCACTTGGCTCAAAGCCATAGAATAAAACACTTGATAACTCATAATACCCATACTCTATAACTGCCATAATTCCGCACTGAAGTTCAACTTAATCCTTCATAAGCTCATGTAAAACAAACCATCTAATACTTAAAATCATCTGCGAATCTCGCATTCATCCTCGAGACGGTCAGACAACTTCCTCAACCAGTCCGTACTCAAATCGCAACACCTATACCCACTGGTAAAAAAGAAATCCTCCATACAACATCACAAGGATCACACATCTATAGATTACCGCGAAGGTGATAACTGACATCGCCTCACCCACACTACTATATAAGTATGAAAGTAAGGGTCGTGTAGCTTTTACCTGAATGGTTGGTATCGAATCCACAGGGAACCAATAGATGGGAGTGAGTGTATAAGTGATCTAGAAGGTTTGAGTGTTTCTAATTCCACTTCTAAACATTGGTTGGTGTTGAACTATGCCAAGTGTATTTTATTGTTTGTAAGCTAATTAATGACTAACTTTGTTTTGTTTTTGTTATTGTTTTCTATTATTGATAAAGGCACTAGGGTCGTGTCTGTTGCCTAGGTGGATACACAAAGAGATTCCATTCTAAGGTCAGGTAATTTGCTAGGGATATAGTTATAACCAAAGCACGAAGGTGCTCACTATATACCTCACAGTAGTTTGAGTGATTATACCCTAATTGCCTCTCTTAAGTCCAATTGGGTGCCCAATAATAAAGCAATATAGGCTTAGGTAGGTTGTTACTCTCTCGAGGTTTAACCCGTTAACTAGGGCTCAAGTAGGGTTTTACCAATTCTGGGCTTAACCCCTTTGATTGGGACTACCAATCTCTTGATAATGCCCTAATTTCCTATTAGGCTAATTTCTAGACTCAAGTCTTCTTTCTCAAGAAAGACCCAAGTCATGAAAAGGTTAATTAGTGTTTGCAACCACTAATTCTAGCAATAAAAACCTTGAAATAGCCTAAATACCCAACACCCATTAATTTCCCAACCTTAATTTCAAAACCCCATTACATACCCAACTAGGGTTGAGCCACAACCCTATTACTGGGTCTAGCTACTCATAATCAAAGATGAGAACAATGATAGAGAAGAAGAATAACCCATTTAACTGATTCCTAACAATGAAATTGAAGTTTTCAATGTAAAAAATGCAAGAATAAATCTAAAGAAATAAAAATTCTAAAATATTCACGAGCTCTCTACTCTGAAAAACATCTGATATGTTCCAGATCTCTAAAGAAACTACAAAATAGTCTATTTATAGTCGTCCAAATTTTCGGACAAAAATACCCCTGCAGGACAACCGCGGACCGCGAAAACACAATCGCGGTCCGTGAAAACATTGGGACCTCATTGGATTTCCACCGCGGTCCGCGAAACTTTGACCGCGACCGCGGTGGGGACTTGCAACTTTCTGGATCTCACTGGAACTCCACCGCAGTCCGTGAAACTTCGACCGCGGCCGCGGTGGATGATGGTCTTATTTTTTAGCTCACTGGAAAGGCACCGCGGTCCGCGAAACCACGACCGCGGCCGCGGTGGCCTTGTTGTCTTGAGCAACCTTGTTGGGTTTGATCCTTGTGCCGCATTCACTCCTATTTTGAGCATATTTTAGACTGAATGACTTCATTTCTGGTTCAATCCTGCAACAAGCACAACGTGTAAGCTTTCGGGACCATTTTGTATAAAATTGTATCCAAAATTCATGTATAAAGGCACGAAAAACGAGGCAAAAAGCCAAGTTATCAACTCCCCCAAACTTAAGCTCTTGCTTGTCCTCAAGCAAAATAAAATAAGCCCCACCCCTATGAGAGATTTCACAAAAATTTGATTGTACTAATGGTGACCTCAACTAGCATCAATTGGAACTAACCATAGCCCCTAACGCGAATGAATCATTGACAATGATTGAATTTTTCAAAACCATAGTTTCCAGTGTGATAAAAGAGTTTCAAGGGTTGGTCCAACTTATCAGTGAACTTCTAACTATTACCTTGGTCAATGTGGATCCCAGACTCTTATTCCGTAACTTTCCCTAAGCATCTCACCTTTCAGAATAATGACACTCAGAACGAGGAATATGGTGAATCGCTCATCTCTCGTCAAGGGAAGAGTCCCAAGTTCAGCTCAAAGTAACATAGGCTTGCCCTTTGTGTACATCACCACTAATGTAGGCTTCACTCAACCTGAGATCATATAGGGCTTTTGTGGAATCATGATGAAGGCTTTTGGTCAAGACTACGAAGTATTTGATTAGAGTGAGTCTTATCTTTTCTTAAGCACTTCATTTTTTTGTTGCTCTCACATTTTCTTGACTCTTTGAGTCCTTTTATCTTTTGTAGGATTGGAGAGACACTTTTTCATCAATTCCCTTTATTTCTTCTTTTGTTCATTCTTTTCTTTTCATTCTTTTTTATTGCCTTGTCTCTTTCCTTTCTTTCTTTCTTTTGTGCCTTCTTTTTCACTTCATCACATCCCTCGTCTATCCCCCAAACTTATGCTTTTTGCCTAGCGCCAAGGACAGATCGGGTGCTAAGAGAGGGCAAAAGAATGGTTAAAGGCTTGTAACTTGGGTTGAAAGAAAAGGCTTAGGGCTCAAAAGGGTTGACTGGGAATATGTCTTTTGGAAGGCCATGGAAGTGTTCAATTCTTTGTTCAAGCCAACGAAAGCCTATAGTCACTTCTCAAGTCAAATTACACTTAGAATTTCGCCTAGACAACACTCAGGGCAAGTTCTAGACTAGTGGCACGGAACATGGACTTGAAATTACGAATTTCTCACCACTCACAGCTAAAGGATTGTTACAGAAACTGACTCGAGGGCCCACAACGACCTTAGTCGTTCTTTGAGTAACAAAAATGGTCCCGAAGAACCACCCGATGATTATCGGCCAACACAAGAGTCTCAAGATCATCATTATCACCATCATCAACACAACAGTTTGTCTTTGACCATGGGATCAAAGGCAACTGTGTTAGGCCCAAGTGAAGCTTTGCTTGAGGCACCGTTATTGAAAAACAAAACAACAAGAAAGGGAAAAACAGACTCAACCCCTTAAGGAGGTTGTCACACCGTCCATCCTTGGGAAGAGCCACCCGGTTCACACAAGTTCCACCTTTGGAAAGAATTGTGGCGTTAAGAAAACCAAAGGCTTATTGCTCACGCGAAAACCGAACAAGAAGCTATGAATGAAAAGTAAGAAGCTATAAAATAGAAAATAAATGCGTAAAATAAAGTAAAGTGCATGGGATGGAATGAATATGTACAATAGGGGAATTAGATGAATATACATAAGGGATGAATATTTACAATGGATAGTTATCTTATACATACCAAAAAGGGAAATAATCATAAAGAAAAAGAAACAAAAAGTTGTTTTCATTATACAATCCGATATAGCCAAAATGAAATGCCTGTAGGGCCACTCCCCCAACTAAAATAAAGTATTGTCCTCAATCTATAAAGCAAAAATAGTGCACAAAATATGGGAGAGAGAGAGAGAGTAAAGAAAACTCCCTAATCGCCCTCGGCCTGCTGTGGTCCCTGCTGCTCTGTCTGAGATGGGGTAGGAACTGCCTGAGATGGGGAACCTGTAGGAGCTGGGTCTGGTATAGCCTGTGATGGAGCTCCATTGGGCTGGGCCTCCTGGCTCTGAGCCTGAGTGTGCTCTGTGGGAGGGTCTTCCAGTACAAGTTTGATGTTCTGGGCATGGGACATGACCTTCCTCTTCTTCAGTGGCCTCACCGGCTCCTCCTCCTGCACTGATTGAGGCACTGGCTACTGCTCTGGCTGGGGCTCTGTGGGGTCGGCTAGTAGCATCTCCAATGGAATTTGATCGCCTAATAGCTTGTCGACCTCCTTTATCAGCTTCGCCACCTCCTCCTTTGACGCCCTAGTCTTCCTCAACTTCTTTGTTTCTTTGGCTAGCTTTGTCAATGCACTCTCATGTGCACCCACTGCGTCCAGGATTTATTCTGGTTCTCCAAAATTTCCTTCAGAGTGTCCTCAATGGACTGCAGGATCTGTGGTGGGGGAGGAGTAGCTGGGGCTGCCACGGCTGTAGAAATTGCAGTCAACTTTGTAGGAGTTGACTGCATCCAGTTGGTGAGGCTAGTGAGTGTTATGTTCAGCCGTTGAGCGGCCATGGGATAGTCTCCGGTGGAGGGGATGTCAGTAACTGTGGAGGAAGAAGGGCCTGGAGCCTCCTCTGGAATGGCAGGCTGGGGCAGTGAGGGTTCTGTCACCACCACTGGCTCTTCAGATTGGCTAGTGGAGGCAACCGACTTTCCCTTTCACTTCTTTTTGGGGTTATCCTCATCTTTCAAGTCATACCAGGAGAAAGGTTCTTTGGTCTTGACTTTGGTGTCAAAGCGCTTCATAGTCACTTCCTGGTCTTCACAATACATGGTCAGATAATGAGGAAAAGGGTAAGAAGTATCATTTGTGCTGACCACCCGGCTAATGACCTCGGACATCACATTCCCCACATTGATAGGGTATCCAGCCATGATTGATTATACTAATACAGCCCTACTGAGAGGGAGGGTCTGGTCATGATGTGTCGGGTCTAGCCTGCTATATACAAAAGTCTCCCATCCTTTAGCTTCGAAGTTCAGGGTCCTCCTGGTGATAGTCTTCCCAGCCGTTAACCACTCCGGGGTGTCCACGGGCTTGTCCAAGTGCAAAGCCAACCAATTTCTCGCAGCATCCTTTTCTGCAAGTTTTTCACGATACAATGAAGCATCCACATCATCTATCTCAAAATAATCATTTAGTGAAGGTCCGTCAAAACACACTGTGAGATTGCGGACTTTGCATGCCTTTGAGTCCTTTTCCAGAAAAAATAAATTAGTGTAGAACTCCTTCACTATATTCTCATTTGCCTCCTAGAGATGCTCAGTGAAATAAGACCACCCTTTCCTGTCTCGGAATTGCTGCCTCACATTGGGGTTGTAAGTGGATAAATCTTTCATTGAGAAGGTGCACTCCGGGATAAGTGACCGGGCAGTCCAAAAATCTCTGAATCTGTGGAAGGCTTTCTCACTAATAAATCGATCCTTCCACACATCCGGATTCCGATTGTGCTCGACCCCTTCAACCACCTACGCATCCCCTTTGCTGTCACTTGAATTCTCCCCAGATAAGGAAGTTGTAGGGGAAGTAGAGTATGAGTGTGCACTGGAGGCGGATTTAGAAGGGGATACTGCTCGTGCTGAGGCTCAGAGAGATGAGACCGGATCCATTGGGGATGACTGTGATGAGGCCTCCTCTGACGGAACATATTCACTTCCTGATGGTGAAGGAGGAGAGTCGGTAACCCTACTGGGACGTCGTGATGACTGAGGAAGCAATGTAACTTTTGATGGTTGCCTTGGTGCCCCCGGGCCTCTCCCCCTTTGCCTTTCTCCTCTACCCGTGTTTTTTCGACCGCCTCCACGATATAGTACCATTGCATGCAAAGTACACATAAGTGAACATGGTTAGTTTCCCGAACATTGATGTGCAGACACTTGAGTAGTCACTGAAGTCTAAGCATACTGGAATGAGGCAAAACACACTGGAACTGACTTCGCGGACCGCAAAAATTTGACCGCGGCCGCGAAAGTCTAATCATATTGAGCAAGACATACTGGAACTGACTTCGCGGACCGCGAAAAGTCGACCGCGGCCGCAAAAGTCTAAGCATACTGAGCAAGACACACTGGAAATGACTTCGCGGACCACGAAAAGCCGACCGCGGCCGCGAAGTTAGATCCAGTGTGGTATGATTTCTGGACAGCAGGGACTGCGGACCGCGAAAAATCGACCGCGGTCCGCAAAAAATAGACCGCGGACCGCGAAAATGGCTAATGACCTGGGGTTCCCAGAACTTGCAATTTCTACGCTAAAGTGTTCATTGAGATAAGTCCTACTCAAGTAATCAGTGCAATTGCATTCCAAAGGACTATTATGAACCTATTTGGGCTAACCCTAACATTTACAAGCCTAAAAAGAGAAAATAATTATGAAAAGGAAATTGAAAACTAAAGAAAATAAAGAAAATAAAGAAATTAAGAAGTTAATGAAGCAAAAATACACTTACTAGATGTTTGGATGAAAGTATGGATGCAAGCAATGAGTTTCAGAGGATGCAAAAGTGAGACACGGTTGAAAGTGGCTTAGACTAGCTACAGTGAGAAAAGTGTGAAATAAAACCCTAGAGTCCTATTTATAGAGAGAGCTGAGGACCACCCCACTTACCTATCGCGGACCGCAAAAAATCGACCGCGGTCCGCGATCATTCAATGGCATAAGGCATAAGAGGTAGAAGAGCTTCGCGGACCGCAAAAAGTCGACCGCGGCCGCGAAGTCCATTTCCAGAGAACTGTGTTTGCAGCATATTGACTTCGCGGACCGCAAAAAGTTGACCGCAGCCGTGAAGTCAATTTTCAGTGAGCTTCTGTTTCTATACTCAGCCAAATTCCTGTGTCAAAATCATCCTACACATCCAAAAACCAGTTGTAAAAGAGAAACCTATTTTACCAAGAAAAACAAAGAAAATGAAAGTAAAGATTCCCTCCCAAGAAGCGCTTGATTTAACGTCGCGGCACGACACATTTTATCGGGATCATTGGAGATGAAGAATTGCCACCACGTGGCTGTCATCAACTTTTACAAGATAGTGTTTTACCCGGTGACCATTCACTCTAAAGACTTCACCACTTTTGTTCTTGAGGTCAAGAGCCCCAAATGGAGTAACAAATACCACTTCAAAAGGCCCACTCCACTTTGACTTTAGCTTCCCAGGAAATAACTTCAACCGAGAATTGAACAATAAGACCAAGTCACCAACTTTGAACTCTTTACCTCGAGAATATTTGTTATGTATGTACTTCATTTTGTCCTTATACAAGGACGAACTGGAGTACGCATGGAATCTAAACTCATCCAACTCATTCAATTGCTCCACTCTAAGATTTGCAGCTACATCCCATTCTACGTTCAACTTTTTCAAGGCCCACGTAGCCTTGTGCTCCAATTCCACCGGAAGGTGGCATGCTTTTCCAAAGATCAAGCGATACAGGGACATCCTAATTGGGGTCTTATAGGCGTTCCGGTAAGCCTAAAGAGCATCATCTAATTTCTTAGCCCAGTCGGTCCTATTCGCGTTGACTGTTTTGGATAATATGCTCTTTATCTCTCTGTTAGACACTTCAACTTGGCCACTAGACTGAGGGTTGTACGGGGTAGTGACTCTATGGTTGACCCCATACTTAGAAAGCAAGGAGTCAAAGGATTTGTTGCAAAAATGTGACCCCCCGTCACTGATGATGGCTCGTTGAGTGCCAAACCTAATAAAGATATTCTTCTTGATAAAGGCTATTACACTCTGCGCGCCTCATTGTTTGGTAAGGCTATGGCCTCCACCCATTTTTACACATAATAAACCGTGACCAAGATGTATGTGTTCCCACATAAACTCACGAATGGCCCCATGAAGTCAATGCCCCAAACATCAAAGATATCTACCTCGAGAATTGAGTTTAAGGGCATCTCATCCTTTTTGGAAATTCCCCCGGATCTTTGGCATTCATCACACCTCTTCATTAGGGTACTAGCATCCTTATACAAAGTGGGCCAAAAGAACCCACAACTAAGCACTTTAGAAGCAGTTCTCACCCCTCCGTGATGACCACCATACGGCGAGGAGTGGCAAGACTCAAGGATGGCTAGTTGCTCTTCCTCCGGTACACATCGCCGGATTACCCCATCGGTGCAAATCTTGAATAAATAAGGCTCATCCCAATAGAAATCCAAGCTATCCCTTCGAAGCTTCTTCCTTTGGTTAGAAGAGAGCTCACAAGGGACAACTCCGGTGACTAGGAAATTAACAATATCCGCAAACCATGGCATTTCTCTCATGGACATTGAAAGGAATTGTTCGTCTGGGAAACTATCATTGATATCAAGTCCGTCACAAGGATGTCCTTGCTCCTCCAACCGGGACAAATGATCGGCAACTTGATTCTCACACCCTCTTCGGTCCACTATCTCTAAATCAAACTCTTGTAACAACAAAACCCATCTCATAAGTCTTGCCTTGGAATCCTTTTTGGTCATGAGGTACCAGAGTGCTGCATGGTCAGTGTGAACTATGACTTTGGCACCCATCAAATAAGCTCCAAATTTTTCCATGGCAAAGACTATAGTTAGAAGCTCCTTCTCCGTGACTGTGTATTTCATTTGAGCAGTATTCATTGTCTTGCTCGCATAGTAGATTGGATGAAACACTTTGTTCACCCTTTTCCCAAGCACAACACCCAAAACAACATGGGGCACTGCAATCTGGTACCGTGATAATGGGAGTGGTAGTGAGCTTGTGTTTTAAGAGTTCAAAAGCTTGCATACACTGCTCATCAAAA
>ML372269.1:47683-62834 GCA_005239525.1 Nicotiana knightiana
GAAATAGGTGGTGGAAATTTTGAAGTAACCTCGATCTTTGCCTTATCAACCTCAATGCCATTCTTTGAAATCTTATGGCCCAACAATTCCTTCCTCCACCATAAAGTGGCATTTTTCCCAATTCAAGACCAAATTTGTTTCTTCACATCGAGCAAGGACTCTATCAAGATGACTCAAGCATTCGTTGAAAGAATCCCCGACGACACTAAAGTCGTCCATAAATACTTCTAGAAAATCCTCCACCATTTCGGTGAAGATTGCCATCATACATCTTTGGAAAGTAGCTGGGGCATTACAAAGTCTGAATGACATTCGAGCAAAGGCAAAAGTGCCATATGGGCAAGTGAAGGTGGTCTTCTTTTGATCCTCCGGGGCTATCAAATTTTGATTATATCCAGAATACCCATCAAGGAAGCAATAATAGGCTCGACCTGCAAGCCTATCCAACATTTGATCCAAGAATGGTAAAGGAAAATGGTCTTTGCGGGTCACCATGTTGAGCTTGCGGTAATCCATGCACACCCGCCATCCGGTAACCGTTGTTGTAGGAATGAGCTCATTCTTATCATTTCTTATCACTGTCATTCCACCCTTTTTCGGAACGCATTGGACCGAAGAAGTCCAAGCACTATCCGAAATTGGATAGACCACACCCGCATCAAGCCATTTTATGATCTCCTTTTTCACCACATCTTGCATAGCTTCATTGAGACTTCTTTGATGTTCAACAGAGGGTTTGGCTCCATCCTCCAGTATAATCGTGTGCATGCAAAAGGCGGGGATAATTCCCCGAATATCAGCCAAGGTCCAACTGATTGCTTTCTTCCTCCTCCTTAGCACTTTTAAAGTTGAGTCAACCTGCAATTGGGTTAGGCAAGAGGAAAGAATAACTGGTAAAGTACAAGAGGGACCAAGGTATTCATACCTGAGGTGGGAAGGAAGTGGCTTCAACTCCAGATTCGGAGGTTCTTCAATGGATGGCTTTGTTGGTGGGGTCTTCCTGTTCTCCAAGTCCACTGACAATTTTCTGGGAGCATAGGAATAAGACCCCATGCCTTGAAGGGCATGGGTTCTCTCAAGCACACCATCCACCACTGAGTGCTCGTGATTCACAAGGCCAACTCCACAGGATCGTCAACATGGATCATAACACTTGCATCATCAATAATAACCTCGGACATGAGGTCCATAAAATAGCACACTTCGGTGCTGTTGGGCTGCTTCATAGATTTGCACACGTGGAAAACCACTTTTTCATCACCAACTCTAAATGTAAGTTCCCCAGCTTCAACATCAACCAAGGCCTTCCCGGTGGTAAGGAAAGACCTCCCTAATATAATAGGGACCTCAAAATTAACCTCGCAGTCGAGGATAACAAAATCTGCTGGCAATATGAACTTGTCCACTCTCACTAAGACATCATCAATAATACCTAGGGGCTCTTCATTGATCGGTCGCCATTTGCAAACGCATAGAGGTCTCCCTAGGTTTTCCGATCCCCAAGATATTGAACACAGAATATGGCATCAAATTTATGCTTGCCCCAAGATCACATAGGGCTTTTGCAAAGTCTGCACTCCCAATTGTGCAAGGAATAGAGAAGGCACTCGGATCTTCAAGTTTTGGTTCCATGGAGTGAACAATAGCACTCACTTGGTGTGTCATCTTAATGGTCTCACATTCCATGGATCATTTTTTTGTCACCAAGTCCTTCATGAACTTAGCGTAGCCTGGCATTTTCTCCAAGGCCTCAACCAAAGGAACATTTATGGTAAGACTCTTCATAATATCAAAGAACTTTTTAAACTGGGTCTCTTGCTTCTGTTTTGCCAATCTCTGAGGATAGGGGGGAGATGGCCTAGGCAATGGTGCCTTTGGGGCTACCGGCTCCGGCATGTCAATTATGTGTTCCCTAGACGGGTTCACATTTCTATCCAAATCCTCCCCATTGTCATGAATGTCAATTCTTACCTCACCTTCACTTGGCTCATTCAATGTTTGCTCCACATCAGCTGGTAGCTCATCTTGGGGTGCAACTTCATCATCATCAACAACCTTCTTTTTCCCTGAAGTACTTTCCTCCACACCTTTTCCACTCTGAGTGGTTACCACCATAGAATGACCGGTGTTGTTGTTGTTCTCACCCTTGGGGTTCACTACCGTATCACTTGGTAGTGCACCCTTTGGGCGTGTGTTTAAGGCTTGTGAAATCTGGCCCGTTTGTACTTCAAGATTTTAGATGGAAGTAATGTGAAAGGATATTTGGGCATCGGATTCTGCATTCCTCTCCATCATACGTTTCAACATGTTTTCTATACGACCCATTTTTGAGCTTGAAGAACTTTTCCCATGAGATTGATATGGAGGAGGGTTGCTTGGTTGTTGGTACATCGGGGGCCTTTGAAAACCCGACCCCCGATTACTTTCACCTCCCCAATTGTTGTTGTTATTTCTTCTATTCCAATTCCCTTCATTGTTGTTCCCCCATTGTCGGTCATTATTGTCCATTGACGATCATTGGTATTGCTCCAATTTCTAGCATTGTTATTGTTTTAGTTTCGTGGCCTTTGGTTCCCCCAGTTTTGTGTATTACCTTGCCCTTGGTAGTTGTTTGCATACATAACATCCTAATCTTGGTCATTGTAACTTTCATCTTTTTCATGACCACTTGGCCCTTGATCACCTTGATCACCATGGTTTTTCCAAACATTCCCCCGAGGTCTCCTTTGGTTTCCTTGCATATGAACTCCTTCCACAGCATTTACTTGCTTAGGCCCTTGCAAATGTTGGAGTTGGGCTTTAGCAAGTTGGTTCATGGTTGTTGTAAGCTCGGAAATTGCTTGCCCTTGTTCTTGGAGTTCCTTGTGGAGACTATTCACACAGGTTTCCCCTTGAGGCACATTTGCTCTACTTTGCCAAGCCGAAGATGTGTCGGCCATTTCATCAAGAATCTCACATGCCTCCGGGTATGTCAACTTCATAAAATTACCACTGGCCAATTGGTTGACCACACATTGATTTACCGTGTTGATTCTCCGGTAGAATGTTTGTTGTATCTTAGCCTCAGTCATGTCATTGTTAGGACATTCCCTGACCATGGTTCTATAGCATTCCCATATTTCATGTAGGGGCTCGTTTGTCTCTTGTTTGAATGCCAAAATCTCATCTCGCATGGCTGCCATGTGGCTTGGGGAGAAAAACTTTGCAATAAATTTATCTGTAAGCTCGTCCCAAGTGGATACAGAATGGTTTGGGAGACGCTAAAGCCAATCTAATGTTTTTCCCCTAAGTGATAATGGTAACAACCGTAGCCTTAATGCGTCCTCAAACACATTAGTTTGCTTACTCCCCCAACATGTATCAACAAAGCCTTTGAGATGCTTATTGGCATTCTGGTGGGTGGCTCCGGTGAAGTATCCTTTTTGCTCTAGGAGAGTGAGAATAACATTTGTGATTTGGAAGTTCCCCGATCGAATCCTTGGCGGGACTATTGCACTAGCATACCCCTCGTTTGGAAGGACCCGAGAAGTAGCTCTAGGAGCTGGAGGTGGGGGAGGGTCTGGAACATCATCCTGAATATTGGCCTGTCAGCCTCTTCTTTGTGGAGGAATTTGATTGATTTCATCTTCTTGATTGTCATAAACCTCCTCCCCCGGAATCACATTTTCTAGCGGATCGGCCATAGTACCTTAGTACACAAAACAAGGGAGTTAAAAATAGAAGGAAAGAAAAACACACTACCGCTTCTAGTCACAAATATAGTCACACCGTTAAAGTCAGAGATTCGGAGTTTCTGGGGATTGGCAGGCTACTATCGTCAGTTCGTGGAGGGGTTCTCATCTATTGCAGCCCCGATGACCAGGTTGACCCAGAAGGGTGCCTAGTTCAGATGGTCGGACGAGTGTGAGGCGAGCTTTCATAGGCTCAAGACAGCTCTGACTATGGCACCAGTATTGGTTTTGCCCACAGGTTCAGGGCCTTATACAGTCTATTGTGATGCTTACTGTATTGGGCTTGGTGCAGTGTTAATGCAGGATGGAAAGGTCATCACTTATGCTTCGAGGCATTTGAAGATTCATGAGAAGAACTATCCAGTGCATGATTTGGAGTTGGCAACCATTGTTCATGCATTGAAGATTTGGAGGCACTATTTGTATGGCGTGGCGTGTGAGGTGTTCACGGATCATAAGAGTCTTCAGTACTTGTTCAAGTAAAAGGATTTGAATTTGATGCAGAGAAGGTGGTTGGAGTTGCTGAAAGATTATGATATCACTATCTTATATCACCCGGGAAAGGCCAATGTGGTGGCCGATGCTTTGAGTAGAAAGTCAGCTAGTATGGGCATTCTTGCTTTTATTCCCGTTAGTCAGAGGCCGCTTGCTTTTGATGTTCAGGCTTTAGCCAATCAGTTCATGAGGCTGGATGTTTCTGAGCCCAGTCGTATGTTAGCTTATAGTGGTGAGTATTCTCGCCTATCACGCGGGTGACCCGGGTTCGATCCCCAGCAACGGTGCCAAAAAGTGACAGCACCTCACCCACACTACTATATAAGTATGAAAGTAAGGGTTGTGTAGCTTTTACCCGAATGGTCGGGATCGAATCCACAGGGAGATGGGAGTGAGTGTATAAGTGATTTAGAAGGTTCGAGTGTTTCTAATTACACTTCTAAACATTGGTTGGTGTTGAACTATGCTAAGTGTATTCTATTGTTTGTAAGCTAATTAATGGCTAACTTTGTTTTGTTTTTGTTTTTGTTTTGTAATATTGATAAAGGAACTAGGGTCGTGTTTTGCCTAGGTGAATACACAAAGGGATTCAATTCTAAGGTCAGGGAATTTGCTAGGGATATAGCTATAACCAAAGCACGAAGGTGCTCACTCTACACCTCTCGATAATTTGAGTGATTATACCCTAATTGCCTCTCTTGAGTCCAATTGGGTGCCCAATAATCAAGCAATATAGGCTTAGGTAGGGTGTTACTCTCTCGAGGTTTAACCCGTTAACTAGGGCTCAAGTAGGGTTTTACCATTTCTGGGCTTAACCCCCTTTGATTGGGACTACCAATCTCTTGATAATGCCCTAATTTCCTATTAGGCTAATTTCTAGACTCAAGTCTTCTTTCTCAAGAAAGACTCACGTCATGAAAAGGTTAATTAGTGTTTTCAACCACTAATTATAGCAATAAAAACTTTGAAATAGCCCAAATCTCCAACACCCATTAATTTTCCAACCTTAATTTAAAAACTCCATTACATATCCACACTAGGGTTGAGCCACAACCCTAGCTAATGGGTCTAGCTACTCATAATCAAAGATGAGAACAATGATAGAGAAGAAGAATAACCCATTTAATTGATTCCTAATAATGGAATTGAAGTTTTCAACGTTAAAATGCAAGAATAAAGCTAAATAAATAAAAACCCTAAAATATTCACGAGCTCTCTACTCTGAAAAATAGCTGATATGTTCCAGATCTCTAAAGAAATTACAAAATAGTCTATTTATAGTCAGCCAAATTTTCGGACAAAAATACCCTTGCAGGACCACCGCGGACCGCGAAAAAATAACCGTGGTCCGCGAAAACATTGGGACCTCACTGGATTGCAACCGCGGTCCGCGAAACTTTGACCGCGGTCGCGGTGGGGACTTGCAATTTTCTGGATCTCACTGGAACTCTACCGCGGTCCGCTAAACTTCGACCGCGGCCGCGGTGGATGATGGTCTTATTTTTTAGCTCACTGGAAAGGCACTGCGGTCCGCAAAACCACGACCGCGGTCGCGGTGGATGATGGTCTTAATTTTTGAGCTCACTGGAAAGGCACCGCGGTCCGCGAAACCACGACCGCGGCCGCGGTGGCCTTGTTGTCTTGAGCAACCTTGTTGGGCTTGATCCTTGTGCCGCATTCACTCCTATTTTGAGCATATTTTAGACTGAATGCATTCATTTCTGGTGCAATCCTGCAATAAGCACAACGTGTAAGCTTTCAGGGCAATTTTGTGTAAAATTGTATCCAAAATTCATGTATAAGGGCACGAAAAACGAGGCAAAAAGCCAACTTATCAATAACCCACCTGCTTAGCCTCAAATTGACTTCTCTCTATCCTCTTTCACAGCCACAACTACTAAACAATCGCTTAATCTTCCTGAGTCTGAACTCATCAACAAGACATGAAAATTTACTTCCTTCCTCAATTAAACAACATGAAAATTCGTCAACACACTCATAACTCGAGACTATACGTCATATCAAGACAGGAATCAAGCACCCAATAGTCCTTTTTACATATCAATCAAACTCCTCTCATCACATTCAAATCATCTGAACACATCCCACAATCACATCATATTTCATCATATAGCCATCCAACTACTCACCGAGCCATAAATTCCACTCATAGGGACAGTACCGGACATATAAGTACAAAAGCATACTCTCACAACTGAAATCCGTGTGCTCAAGCTACCGTCACAACCTAGCCTCAAGTCCTCCAGATGGACCCATCATCAGCACACAGAAATCACATCTCGCACCTCATCCATGGAATTACCCCGTCGATGCACAGCTGATATCGAACACTCATATGGGCATACGAGTGCATGGAAGGAATTCAAAGAGTTACATTTCAAGTTGAATCAATGTTGCACGATAAGGGTCGGGGTCCAACTCCAATAAACAGCCATAACTCATAACAATGTAATAAAAGTGGTACAAGAAAATAACTCGGAGATAAGATGCTCAACTCGTTCAGAGTTACGAAAAATAGGCATGCATTTCAAGTATAACGATGAATTCCAAATCTTTCGCCGAAACACCAAAAATATATGAGTAAGTTTATAAACTGTGATTTTTTCCAAAAACCTTTCAACAATAAATAAGATGTTTCATTTTCATATAGCATGCGGAAAATATATATCTATGCTTACATGTCAATATGCAGGTGAAATTATGAATGTCACCAAAATCGGGTAGCATAAGGAAATGCACTCAATGCATGTATCTCAAGTACGCATGTCAATGCATCTCAGTGATGAAATTATGTACTCACACTCTCAGAGTACTCAATCTCACTGTCTTACACACTTTCCACTCATCACGCTCAATCACTCGACATACTCAGTCACTCAGTACTGTATAGGGAAGATTGATCTCAAACATAATAACTACTAGCAACTGCACCTTTGTGGATGTGCAGACTCCAGAGGGGCTGATCCAGCCCAAGCGCTATAATAAGACAAATCCTGGCATGAATCAATAAAGCCTGATCCGCACGGACAACTCACGTGCCATAGTATCAATATCTGGATTCGCACGGACAACTCACGTGTTATGTTATCAGTATTTGGATCCGCACGGACAACACACGTGCTATAGTATCAATATCCTCACAATCAGGCCTTCGACTTCACTTAGTCATCAGTCTCTCCAGTCTCTCGGGCTCACAATGTCATGAAAAATTAGCTCAAAAACATGATGTGATTTATCAATAAATGGTATCAGACACTGAGATATGATATGCAAAGGAATGCGTATGACTGAGTACATAAATGCAATGTAAACAAATAACTCAACAACAGAAATGACATCAGTGGGCCCCAACAAGATAAGCATATAGCCTAGACATGATTTCTAGCATAAATTACAGCTAAAGTGCTCTAACATATAGAGTTTAGTAAAAATACTCAGATAAGATAGCTACACAGTTCCATGGAATCGATTAAATCACAATTCACACGGTGCACGCCCACACGCTCGTCACCTAGCATGTGTGTCACCTCGACATCAATCACATAACACGTAATTTGGGGTTTCGTACCTTCAGCACCTAAAATGGTCCAAACACACCCCAAAACTCACCCGAGCCCACGGGTCTCCACTCCAAGAATCCACACAAGCTTAGAAACATCATGCGAACTTGATCAGACATCAACACGCATGAAATTTGAAGGGAGAACTCAAGAACTTCTAGAATTACAACAAAGCGTCTGAATGTTATCAAACCAACTGCGAACGACCCCGAATTTTGCAGGCAAGTTCCAAATCATAACACTGACCTACTCAATGTTTCAAATCTCACTTAACAACATCAAATAACAAATCGCACCTCAAATCGACTTAACGAAGTTAATGAACTTTCAAAAATCAAATTTGGCACACAAGTCATAAATGACGTAATGAACCTACTATAACTTCCGAGATCGAAATTCAACCCCGATATCAATAAAGTCAAACCTCAGTCAAATCTATGAATATTTCAAAACCTTCAAATTTCTAACTTTCGCCAATTAGTGTCGAAACCTTCTAAAATTATCCAAACGCTAATCAGGACATAGACCCGAATTCAAAAATCACCATCCGGACCTACCGGAAACATCAAAAATCCGATCCGAGGTCAAATACTAAAAAGTAAAACTTGGTAAACTCTTCCAACATAAAGATTCAATTATGAAATTCATTATTCCAAACTAATTTCGTAAACACTTGAAACCAATGCCAACGATTCACACACTTCATAATACATCATATAAAGCTACTCAAGACTTCAAATACCTGAACGAAATGCAAATGCTCAAAATGATCAGTCGGATCGTTACAAGAGAAGACCGAGTTCTTGGAGAAATTAGTTTTAAAATCCATAATCTGCAGAAGGTGATACGAGTTTTTTTAAGAAGATCAAAGAAAGATGAAAGTAGAAAGAAGTAGAATACAAAGTAGTTGCAAGAGTTTATGAAATTGGTAGAAGTGGAAGAAGGAAAAGGAGGCGTTAAGTAAAGGATAATGCGGCAAAAATTGTGTCCATGATTACCTCAAGAACCGGCAAAAATATTGCTAAATCGTGGAGTAACATGTGTCTGATGTATTAAATGCGAAGAGACATGCGTCTTGTCAAGCGTCAGAAACTTTTCAGAAAGGTTCAGAAAATTTGCCGCCAAGAGAGGAATCTTCACCAACTTCCTCGTGACAACGGAAAGCAGGGGGACTATCTGCATAGGGTAAAATTGGATCATATTAAATGCTTGAATGACAAAGTGACACGTGGAAGTCATGACCCCAAATCCAACTAGTGTGATGGTACCTAACCCAACTCGCTAGGTAACCCAACTAAGAACTATTCAATTCCAATATATTAATAAGACAATTAATTAAAAGAGAATATTTTAATCTTATACATTTCCCAAGGACTGGTAGTACAAATCATGAGCTTCTAAGATTAGAATCTACAAAGCTGGTATGAAATAAATACATCATCTGTTCGAAATGTACATAAGGCTACCATGAACAAGAGGCAGCTACAACCGAAACGCAGGTACATCTTCAAATCCAGCTCTCGTCGATCTCAGCAACATCAGCAGCCAACATCTACACGCAAGGTGCAGAAGTGTAGTATGAGTACAACAGACCCCATGTACTCAATAAGTAACAAACCTAACCTTAATTTGAAAGTAGTGATGAGTTGGGACAAAGGTCGGGTCCAACACCAAAAGCCATCAACAGTTCATAACAACGTAAAACAATAATAAAAGAAGTATCTCAGAGATAAAGTGCTCAGTGTTTTCATAGTTTTCCCGAAAATAGTTCCACTTTTCAAGTATATCAGTGAAAATCCAACTTTTTTACCAAAATCGACGAAAATATTAGTAAGTTTGAAAACTGTAATATTTCCCAAAACCTTTCAACAATACATAAGATGATTCATTTTCAGATAGTATGAGGAAAATACATTTCTATGCCTACATGTCAATATACAGGTGAAATCATGAATGTCACCTGAAACCAGGTAGCAGAAGGAAATACATATCTATGCATGTATCTCAAGTACGCATGTCAAATGCATTCATATCATTGATGAACTCATGTACACACACTCTTAGAGTACTCAATCTCACTGTCTCATACTTTCTACTCATCACGCTCAATTACTCGACACACTCAGTCACTCAGCACTGATCAGGGCAGATATATCCCCAAATATAATAATTGCTAGAAACTGCGCTCACTAGGGTGTACAGACTCCGGAAGGGCTCTTATATCCCCAAAGCTATAATCCGCACAGACAAATCACATGCTGCACGGACAACTCACGTGTTGTAATATCAATATCTGGATATTCACGAACAACTCACGTGCTATAGTATCAATATCTGGATCCGCACGAACAACTCACGTTCTACACAGAAAACTCACATGATATAGTATCAATATCTGGATCCACACGGACAACTCACGTGCTGCATGGACAACTCACGCACCATAGTATTAATCTTCTCACAATCAGGCCATCGGCCTCACTTAGTCATCAATCTCTCCAGTCTCTCGGGCTTACAATGCCATGAAACTAGCCCAAAAATGATTATATGATGTGTCAATATGTAGCAACAGATACTAAGATATAATATGAAATGAATGAACATGACTGAATATGAAATTGCAATGTAAGCAAACAACTCAACAGCAGTAACGACCTCAATGGGTCCCAACAGAATAAGCGTGTAGCCTAGACATGGTTTCTAACATGGATCACAACTCAATAGCTCTAGTACGTAGAGATTTCATGGTTACAGATAAGGTCAGGTAACTATACAGTACCACAGAAATAACAGTCACAAGTCACACGGTGCACGTCCAAATGCCCGTCACCTCAACACCAAACACGTAACACGTAATTCGGGGGTTCATACCCTCAGCACCAAATTTAGAAGTATTACTTACCTCAAATAAGCCAAATTCCAATACCGAGCAAGTAGAGCGATGCTCCAAAAATGTCATCTCGTGCATACTGACCTATGAACGGTTCAAAACTAGCCAAAAGAAACTCAAATACATCAAATAATGCCAAAGGAAACAAACGCAATTGATAAAGATCTAATCTTTAATCAAAATCCCAAAATCAAACTCAGGCCCGCACCTGGGAACCCGACGAAACTCATAAAATCCAACAACTCATTCAATTACGAGTCCAACCATACTAGTTTCCCTCAAATCCGACTCCAATTCGATGTTCAAAACTCAAGAATTCGCTTTCTGAAACTTTAGGCTAAAACCCCAAATTTCCTCTTTTGGAACCCTCAATCAAATATTGAAAATGAAGATAGTGATATAAAATCCAAAATGAGTAGAGAATACTTATCCGAGTCCACATGGCAAAAATTTCTTCAAGAATCGTCACTATCCGAGCTCCATAGCTCCAAAAATGCAAAAATGACTGAAACCTCTGAAAATGAGTACTTTATACTTCTGCCCGGGCATCCTCTAACGTGGGAAAAGCATCGCATTTGCGATGACCAAAAATAATTTCACTAAAATACTCTATGCATTCGCGGCACAAGCCTCGTGAACACGATACACATAGGAGACAGAACTACGCGAACGCGATTCCATCTACGCGAACGGGATGAAGAAAGGCCTCCAGCTCTAGCTACCAGCTCAACCCTACACGAACACGTGCACACTGGCGTGAACGCGATGCTCACTCTGTAGCTACCTATGCGAACGCAGACCAATGTTAACGAAGCTACTCATGAAAACCAAAACTGACGATTCACATAAGTGATAATACATCATATGGAGCTACTCATGCCCTCAAACTACCGAGCAAAGTACAAATGCTCAAAATGATCGATCAGGTCGTTACATTGAACCACGGGGGCAGACGGAAGATGAAGCGAGCGAAAACCAAGACCGAGGAAAACAACTTCGGTTGGCACTGGTAAATCCCAAAGAGAACATTGTCAATGGGAGGAAACAAATACTTATCACCAGATGACATTCAATGAAGAATATTTCTTAGTATTAAATATGTCGTCGTTACAGATAATTTTTGCATCATCACCTACCGTTACATATTATTAGTGGCTCTCGTTATTGTCATTTAATAAGGGCTTTATCCTATGACCTTACTCCCTAGGTATAGCTATAAATAATGGATTCAAAATCATTGTAACACACAAAAATCTCTTAATAACTTATGCTACACATTATTCCAAGCTAAATACTACTTTATTTTCTGTCTAACATTATTCCTATTGTTGTCTTCTGAAGTCTTGCTCCCGGAACCAAGTTATCTTCTATTTTATCTCGATTCCAACGCTAAGTTTCAAATTTTGAAAAATTCATTTATTATTTTTAAGATCAAATCAATTCGCTTGTTATATGACGCTATAAATTCAGGTGTGCCGTTTTTCAAGTAAATAAGATTGTTTGTCAATGTAATTGATACTTAAATTTTTGCAAATTTTTAAATAATAAAATAAGTATTTCAAGAAATAAAATTAATCTTTTAAACTTTAAAGTTTTAAATCTGAAATTTGAATTTTAAAATTTGACTATTGAAATTAAGTGGCTGCATAAAATTAATTAATAAGACCAATATATAAGGATCAAACTTCAAAAGCTTTCATTTCATATTCTTATTGAGGGGTAGGCCGAAGTGGCTAAATCTACAAAAAGAAATGACTGTTTCCCAACGGTCATTTTTGAATTTGACCGTTAGCAACCGTCAAAAAATAAAAAATAAAAATAAAAATTCCCCAACGGTTACCGGGCTGGAACCCGGTAAAAACTCGTAAACAGGTTACCAGGCTAGCCAGGTTTCGGTGCACCGGTAGCCAAAAATGGCCCGACCACGTCCGACACAACCCCCTACCCTAGCCAACTTGTCCCACCCCTTACAGGATCAGGCCAACCTGTGCTAAACCAGGTCGTTAGTGGGTTGGCCTGACCCGTTTAACACCCTTAGTAGTGATACATAATCTTATGCTTATAAGTTTTGGTAATCATCTTAATTATTACTTCCTCCGTTCACTTTTAATTGTTCACTTTTGATTTTATACTCCCCTTAACGAAAAAATAAATGAAAATGGAATTTTACAGTTTATCTCGTAATAATGATAACAATTCAAAAAATTTTGAGAAATAATTTTGGGAAGGAGTAATTAATGATAAGGGTAAAATAAATAAAAAATTATTTATTTTGATTGCTAAAATGGACAAGTAAAAGTGAAAATATATTTTTAATATAGTAAACAAGTAAAAGTAAGAGTGAGGGTATTTGAGAAAATTTCAAATACTTCTCTCTAATTTTATTAGCACTATCTTCTTTTTGATTTTTGATACAACCAGAACTTATTATGAGTATGTGTAGCTCAAGGGTAAGGCTAGATGGAGGGTTTTTTATATTCTAAAGGGTAACGGCGAGGCAAAAACCTTCGAATAGTATCACGAGAGCTATCTAAAACTAATTTCTAATAATAGAAGGGCATATTTAGACCTTTTTTTTAATTAAAAAAAGTGTTAGGAAAAGTGTGCCTTACGGATAAAAGTAGGGGTATACAAACTGAACAGGAAAATCGCACCAAACCAAAAATTCAAACCAAACTGATTAAAAAATTCCACTAGGTATGA
The DNA here is from genome assembly GCA_005239525.1 of Nicotiana knightiana. Taxonomy (NCBI): domain Eukaryota; kingdom Viridiplantae; phylum Streptophyta; class Magnoliopsida; order Solanales; family Solanaceae; genus Nicotiana; species Nicotiana knightiana. Next base: position 61,084 of record ML372269.1, read on the forward strand.
TTTGATTTGATTTGATATTGAGTAAAAAAAATCCGAACCAAACCGACATATAAATATAATTTTATATATACTTTTAGTTATATAGAATTTTCTTTATAAAATATCTAGAAATATTTAGGATTCTCTTATGAGATATAATATTTAATAAAATCTGAAGTGGTCCATATTTATTAACCTTAAACAATGGTTGTATGATCACTTTCTTATCAAGTATTACTAAAATACTTCAATCTCTTTGTTCTTCCATATTCATATCTGAAGACCTATTAAATTCTAATATCTTTTTCGAATTTAAAGTGGTTATTATTGTTTAGGTATCACATTGATTTTATATTTAATTACTAAATTCGCTTAACCTTGAAAGTGTATATCAACAAAAATTATTGTCAGACGACTAAAAAACTAACTATCATGTGTTACTAAGTAAATTCACCTATAAGCATATTTAATAGATTATATGTTTGTAAACTTTTTAAATTTTGACTAAATATATTTTCTTATACAAAATTTAACAAAGTAATATTATAATAATATTTAAGTAACGAAAAATTCAAAAAGTCCTCCAAAATCGAACCAATCCAATCCGATATAGTTGGTTTAGTTTGATTTGATAAAAACAAATCAATCCGGTCCATGTACACCCCTAGACAAAAGTTCCAAGCATATAAGTATTCAGCAAACCACATGTTCTACCCACGGGGCTGAAACAGAAGATATTATGAAGTTATAAAACTTAACATGCAATGATTAAGTCTAGGAGTGTTCAAACCGAACCAAAAACGTATAAAATTAAAAAGTCAAACCAAACCGATTGAAAAACTCAATCAGGTTTGGTTTGATTTGGTTTGGTATTGAGTAAAAAAACCTGAACCAACCCGACATATAAATATATAATTTTAATATATACTTAAGATCTTATATAGAATTTCTTTAAAAATAATGCCTAAAAATATTTGGGATCCTCTCATGGGATGTAATATTTAATAGAACTATGAAGTGCATTCATTTTTATTTACTTTAAATAATGGGTTGCATCACTTTTTTATCAAATATTATTGAAATACGTTAATCATCTCTTTGTTCTTCCATCTTAATTTGTCAAGATTTCTTATAACTTTTTCGAATTTGAAGTGGTATTTTGATAATATAAAATTAAATAGAACATATCATTATTTAGGTATCATATTGATTTTTATGTTTACTTATTAAATTCAGTTAATCTTGAAAGCGTACATCAACGAAAACTTTTTGTTAGACGATAACAAAATAATTATCATGTGGTACTAAAAAAATCTCATATAAGAATATATTAATAAATCATATGTTTGTCAATTTTTAAAATTTTTCGAAAATATATTTACTTACCAAAACTTTATCTATAACTTTAACAAAGTAAGATTGAAATAATATTTATGTAATAAAAAAATCCAAAAAACTCGACAAAATCGAACCAATCAAAACCAATATAATTAGCTTGATTTGATTTGATAAAATCCAAACCAACCCGATTCTTGTACACCCTTAATTAAGGTCACAAAAGGACAATTATGGATTATCTTAGAAATTATTTAATCTGAAAACAAGTCAATTGCCCAGTATAAAACAAAAAGTATGCCTAATATCTCGAACTATAAGAGGATGTAAGTGTTGTAAAAACATATTAAGATGAATGGTTTTTAAATTTTCGGGTTATATTTATGAGTTGGTTTATAAGCAAATGAATAAGATTTGACTTTTTTTTTTTTTTTTTT
>ML372269.1:63203-96590 GCA_005239525.1 Nicotiana knightiana
AAGCAAATGAAAAAGATCTGGCTTTTTTTTTTTTTTTTTTGTGGAGAAAGATATATTTTTTGTGTATTAATATATCATATACATATTCTAATCAACGTATATCTTTTGTATCTTTGGCTAGCTTCTGTAATTATTTTTGGAAATCTTACGGAAATGTCCAAAATAAGTTCCAACTTATCAATATGTAACCATTAATCATACACTTACTAAAATTAGTCAAACACATAGAAAAATTGAAAACCCAAATAAATATAGATTTTTTTCTCTCCAAGAATCACATGCAAAGATCTTCTTCCATATTTTATAGTGTGGTCAACAACATTGGAGGCAAGACGACAAAGAAAATTTCATAAATAAGATAGCAAATAAGGTGATAATTAAATAAATACACACGCACACGCACACGCACACGCACACGCACACGCACACGCACACGCACACGCACGCGCGCATATATATATATATATACTAGATAATGACTTAAAAACACTGTTATTTTGAATCCACATATTTCACCAAAATGGTGAAGGAACACATAGAACTGAACTGCCGGATATGACAACAGAGGGAAAATCAAATAGAAAAAGATGCATTGGTGCTGGGAGATAACACGATAAGTCAAGCACAGGAACAAACAGAAAATTAGGGTAACACACCACTCAAAGCTATTAATTTCAAATCCTTTCCCTGATAACAAGGAAGGAAAAAACCAAAGCAATGAGTCCAGCCACTGCAGATGGGAAAGAACTGAGGATGGCACTCCCGGGGTCCATCGGAGCTGCCGTGGGTTCATGGTGGTGGCCTTCATGCGCAGCCACAGCAACCACCATGATCATAACACTAGCAATGAAGTTGAATGCTACAGCTGAGACCTCGAAAGCCATTAGTATATTGACTTCTCTTCAAGATTCAAATGTTTGACTTCTATTTGTTGGAGCAAATGGCAATGTTTAATTAGGCCTCGAATGCTTGCTTTGGCATTAATTCGACATGCTTATATTATATAGAAATCTTTTAGAAGGGTGTTATGACTTCAGGCCGGCAACTATCTATCGTACGATCCATTACAGGTTTGTACTTTGTACTATCATTCAATCTTATTTCCTCCATTGACTTTCACCCTTTTGATAGACGCAAATTCATAATTCAAAGTAGTTGAGGTCAGAAGGAATGTTTATATATATATACTAGTCTTAGGGTACGCGCTTTGCGCGTGTACTTATATCAAGGGTATACAATTATAAGAAATCACATAATGTGTTTGAGTTGTAAAATAAAAGTTTTAAAATGGTAAATTCTTGAAAATCATGAATATTAATCTCAATTAGCTAACTCAATGAAAAAAAAACCTCGCTCCACAAAAGTCTTTACGTAACGACCCGGTCGGTCGTTCTGAGAGTTATAGCCCCGTTTCCCCCATTTCTGCATCTTTATGTGTGGTTCAGCTGTGCTGTGTTGTATCGGGCTGGTAGGTTCGACTACGGACTAGTGTTGGAGTGAAATGAAACACTTAGTCTCTTAATTAGAAAGCTAAGTTAGAAAAGTCAACTGGAAGTTGACTTATGAGTAAACGAATTCGAATTTACATTTTTTATGGTTCGGTTAGCTTCGTTGGGTGATTTTAGACTTAGAAGTGCGTCCGAAATTTATTTTGGAGGTCCGTGGTAGAATTAGGCTTGAATTGGCGAAAGTTGGAAATTTGACGATTTTTGGTCGGCCGTAGAAAATTAAGTATCGGGGTTGGAATGGAATTCCGAAAGTTGGAGTAGGTTCGTAGTATCATTTGTGATGTGTGCAAAATTTGAGGTCATTCGGACGTGATTTGGTGGGTTTCAGCGTCATTGGCGACTTTCGGAAGTATAGAAGTTCTTAGGCTTGAATCTGAAGTTAATTTGGTGTTTTTGTGATGTTTTGGGTGTTCCGAAGGTTCGACTAAGTTTGTGTATTGGTATATGACTTGTTGGTATTATGGGTTAAGGTCCTAAGGGCCTCGGGTGTGTATCTGGTGATTAACAGATTGGGTTTTTGAAGTTTGGAATTTTGTTTTTCTGGTGTTTTTCCGCACCTGCGGTTGGGGAGCCGCAGGTGCGATGGTCGCAGATGCAGAAGGACTATCACAGATGCGGAATTTGACCAACTGGGCATGTAGCGCAGGTGCGGAGGTATTATCGAATATGCGGGCCCGCAGGTGCGAGGGATGAGCCGCAGATGCGGAAATGGGCGGATAAGTGAATCCACAGGTGCACTCTTAGGACCGCAGGTGCGGTTGCGCAGGTGCGAGATTTCTGGGCAGAAACTATATAAGCCATACTTCGCGAAGTTTTGCCCATTCTTCACCATTTTTGGCCGATTTTTGAGCTTTGGGCAGAGAATTTCAAGAGGGAATTGAGAGTTATCAGTGAGGTAAGTTACTTGGGCTCTATTAAGTGTGTTTATGATGCTTTTCCCACTGTTTATTCGTGAAATTAGTAGGAATTTAGGGTGAAGTTGAAGGGGTTATGGCTTCAGTTTTGAAGAGTTTGAGGTGAGGATTTGAGGAACAAAACGGAGTTGGATTTTGATGAATTTTATATGGTTAGACTCGGGAGTGAACGAGCTTTCTAGTTTTTCAATTTTTGTCGGATTTCGACACGTGGCCCGGGGGGCGGGTTTTAGCCTATTTTGGATTTTTGGCCTATTTTGTAGTTTTTCTTGTGGAATTCGATTCTTTAGCTTATGTTGATAGTATCGTTCTGGTTCTGGATAGAATCGGAGCTTCTGGAGACCGAGTCGAGAGGTGAGGGCATCCCGGAGTAGGATTCTACACTGTTAAGGTAAGTAACAGTTTTAACTCTGGATTTGAGTGTATAAAATCGGAGAATTGATATCATATGACTGTTTGGAGGTGATACCCACGCTAGGTGACGGGTGTATGGCTGTACTCCGTGAGGGATTGAGACTTGGTCCGTCCCGTGAGGATGTGAGGCCTAATAGCCATTATTTGTGTTTATCTGTTTACATGTTTGTTAAACTTGAGTGCTTTCATGTTAGAGATTATGCTTAGGCTTTATTCATGCTCACATTATCATACTCAGTCATAGAAATTCTTATACATGTTTACCTCAGTCTCTATTATCTTGTTGATACACTATAATACTTGATTCAGACTGCTTTCGTTTATTTGTTGTAAACTGTGAGGCTAGAGAGGTGCATGACTGAGTAAGGTCGAGGGCCTGTTCTAAGATATTTTATAGCACGTGAGTTGTCCATGCGGATATGGATTGTACTATAGCACGTGAGTTGTCCGTGCGGATCCTGATATGATATGATAGCACGTGAGTTTTTCGTGCAGCACGTGAGTGGTTCGTGCAGATTAGCGCTTGGGCTGTAGGAGTCCCTCCGGAGTCTGAACACCCCAGTGAGCGCAGGTACCTATTGAGCGTATGCATTGAGGGCTGAGGGATTGAGTGACATTGCTGTGAGGTTTCATTTATTTTTCTGTTACTGCATTTATCTTCTAATTGCCTTGTAGCATTTATTGATTCATGGAATTTACCTTTTACTCTTGTTTATTCTTAATTGTGAAAAGTAATAATTGAATTGCTCTGCTTAGCTCGTCACTACTACTCAGTTCCTTAGTTATTTCTGTTACTTGCTGAGTAGGTTGTACTCATACTACACCCTGCACTTTATGTGCAGATCTAGATGAGTTAGAGCGCGACAATCGTTGAGTTCAAGCCGGCTATTGTTGGAGACTGCAAGGTAGCTACTAGCGTCCGCATGATCTTGTGACTCCTTTTATCTTCTATTCCACTTTTTTGGGTTGTATTGACAGTCAGACAGTTCATATATTAGTTTATGGATTTAGAAGCTCATGACTTAGTGACACCCTGATATTTGGGGCTCGTTTTCGTATTTTTCTATATTTATATTCAGAGTTGGATTGTTTTATGAGAAATTGAAATATTGGAAATATTTTACTAAATTCTTATAATCAAATTAGTAGTAATATTTTGGGAAATAGGCTTGCCTTGTATCACGATAGGCGCCATCACGACATGGTTTTGATTTGGGTCGTGACAAGTTGGTGTCAGAGCGTAGGTTACATAGGTCTCACGAGTCATGAACAGTTTAGTAGAGTCTTGCGGATCGGTACAGAGACGTCCGTACTTATCTTTGAGAGGGTGGAGAAGCTTTAGGAAAAAATTCACATTCTTGGATTCTTGTTGTGTGTTCTGTTTATTCTGGTAACTAAATATCTGCTAATTTCATTCTCTCACAGATGGTGAGGATTCGTTCTACCGGTCAGGAGGAACAGCCACCAGCTCGGGCCACGAGAGACCGAGGTCGGGGTAGACGCAGAGACATCGCTAGCGCAACAGTTGGGACAGCACCTACAGGTCCCCCATCTGTCCCCGCTCAAGACCAGGTCCCGGAGGTAGATGTTCCGGTGGGACTATCTCAGGCACCACCTATGCCTATTGTGATTCCTGGCCTTCAGGAGGCCCTGGAGCAGATTCTATCAGTGTGTACAAACCTTGCTCAGGCGGTCTCAGTTACTACGACCGCAGCCACATCTCAAGCCAGGAGAGGCACCCAGACTCCCGATGCCCGCACGCCGGAGCAGGTTGTTCAGGAACTTCAGACACTGGGGGTACCACCAGGCCAATCGGTCACTGCTATTCAGGAGCATGTAGTTCCTGCTATGACGGAGGATGATCAGCGTAGGTTAGAGAGGTTTGGGAGACTCCAGCCTTCACCCTTCAGTGGCACAGAGAGAGAGGATGCCCAGGATTTCTTGGACAAGTGCTAGAGGATACTCCGCATAGCTGGTATTTTGGAGACTTATAGGGTGTCATTCACTACAATTCAGTTTTCTAGGGCTGCACTCTGATGGTGGGAGACTTACGAGAGGCATAGGCCTACTGGCGCAGTACCCCTCACGTGGCAGCAGTTCTCCGTGGTATTTTTGGAGAAGTTTGTGCCTCAGTCCCGCAAAGAGGAGCTGCGCAGACAGTTCGAGCAGCTTTGCCAAGGTGATATGTCTGTGACGCAGTATGAGATGCGGTTTTCGAAGTTGGCCTGACATGCTATCTGGTTGGTTCCCACGGGCAGGAAGAGGATCATGAGGTTCATAAATGGTCTCACTTTTCAGCTACGGTTGCTTATGACCCTGAGAGAGGGTGTCTGGTGCTACCTTTGATGAGGTTGTCGACATAGCTCGATAGATTGAGATGGTTTGTGGTCAGGAGAGGGTTGAGAGGGAAGACAAGAGGCCTCGTGGACCAGGTGGATTTAGTGGTACTTCTCATTGGGGTTAATTCCAACACGATAGAGGTCGGCCATTCAGGCATGCCCAGCCAGCTCGCCCATTTCACCGGGGTACATTATCTGGTCATGGTTCTCACAATCATCAGCAGGGTCAGCCATCATTTAGTGCACTACCAGCGCAGGGTTCTCATCATGCCCCGTCCACTCAGGTATCATTGGGTGGTTCTTTTGATCATCGGGAGCAGCAGTTTCGTCAGAGGAGAGGTTGTTTTGAGTGTGGAGATTTTGGTCACATTATGAGATATTTCCCTAGGCTATTGGGTGGGGCTCCCCAATGGAGTACTCGTCCGATAGCACCAGCACCAATTCCTCCACCACCCGCCCAGCCAGTAAGAGCGGAGCCCAGTCAGCTATAGAATATGTACCGAGTAGAGTGATTTCATACTTGAAGGCTCAGTGTATGGTTGAGAAAGGTTGTCTTTCGTACTTGGCTTTTGTGAGAGATGTTAGTGCAGAGACTCCTGCCGTTGATTCTGTTCCGGTGGTATGCGATTTTCCGAATGTGTTTCCTACAAACCTGCCAAGCATGCTGCCTGATAGGGATATTGAATTTGGTATTGATTTGGTGCCGGTCACTCAGCCCATTTCTATCTCGCCATGTTGTATGGCACCAGCGGAGTTGAAGGAATTGAAAGAACATCTTCAGAAACTCCTTGACAAGGGGTTTATTTGGCCTAGTGTGTCACCTTAGGGTGCACCGATTCTATTTGTGAAGAAGAAGGATGGTTCCATGAGAATGTGTATTGACTACTTGTAGTTCAACAAGGTCATAGTCAAGAACAATTATCCTTTGCCTCGTATCGATGATTTATTTTACCAGCTTCAGGGAGCGAGGGTGTTCTCCAAGATTGATTTAAGGTCGGAGTATCACCAGTTGAAGATTCGGGATTCGGACATTCTTAAGACAACTGTCAGGACCTGTTATGGCCATTATGAGTTCTTAGTGATGTCTTTTGGGCTGACCAATTCCCCAGCAGCGTTCATGTATTCCATCCATATTTGGACTCCTTCGTTATTATGTTCACTGATGACATCCTGGTGTACTCCCATAGCCAGGAGAAGCATGCTAAGCATTTGAGGATTGTATTACAAAGATTAACGGAGGAGAAGCTTTATCCAAAGTTTTCAAGTGTGAGTTTTGGCTTTGCTCGGTAGCATTTTTAGGGCACGTGGTTTCCAGTGAGGGTATTTAGGTGGATCCGAAGAAGATAGAGGCGGTTCAGAGTTGGCCTAGACCATCCTCAGCTACAAAGATTAGGAGCTTCCTTGGTTTGGCGGGTTATTATCGTCGCTTTGTGGAGGGATTTTAATCTATTGCTTCGCCCTTGACCAAATTGACCCAAAAGGGTGCTCCATTCAGGTGGTCGGACGAGTGTGAGGAGAAGTTTCAGAAGCTCAAGACTGCTTTGACCACAACTCCAGTGTTAGTTCTGCCATCAACTTCATACTCTTATACTGTGTATTATGATGCCTCGAGGGTAGGGATTGGTTGTGTTTTGATGTAGGAGGGTAGGGTGATTGCCTATGATCTCGCGTCAGTTGAAGACCCATGGGAAGAATTATTCGGTGCATGATCTTGATTTAGCAACCATTGTTCACGCCTTAAAGATTTGGCGCCATTATTTGTATGGGGTACATTGTGAGATTTATACTGATCACCAGAGTCTGCAATATCTGTTTAAGCAAACGGATTTTAATTTGCATTAGCGGAGATGGTTGGAGCTTCTTAAGGAATATTATATCACTATTCTATACCATCCGAGGAAGGCCAATGTGGTGGCCGATGCTCTAAGTCGTCGGGTAGAGAGTTTGGGGATTTTAGCGTATCTTCCGGCGGCAGAGAGACCTTTAGCACTAGATGTTCAGGACTTAGAGGGCCATCTTGTGAGATTGGATATTTCGGAGCCTAGTCGGGTGTTGGCTTGCGTAGTCTCCAGGTATTCTCTTTATGACCATATCAAGGAGCGTCAGTATGATGACCCGCACTTTCTCGTTCTTTAGGACAGGGTCCGGCAAGGTGATGCTAGGGATGTGACCAATGGTGATGATGGAATGATGAGGATGCAGGGCCGGATATGTGTGCCTAATGTAGATGGGCTTCGAGAGTTGATTCTTGAAGAGGCCCACAGCTCACGGTATTTTATCCATCCGGGTGCTGCGAAGATGTACCAGGATTTGAGATAACACTATTAGTGGAGGCGGATGAAAATGATATTGTTGGGTTTGTGGTCCAATGTCTCAACTGTCAGCAAGTTAAGTATGAGCATCAGAGGCCGGGTGGCTTGCTTCAGAGATTAGATATTCCAAAATGGAAGTGGTAGCGGATAACCATGGACTTTATAGTTGGACTTCCACGGACTTCGATGAAGTTCGATGCTATTCGAGTGATTGTGAATTGGCTGACCAAGTCTGCACACTTCATTCCTATTGGTACTACCTACACTTCAGAGCGGTTAGCTGAGATTTAATATCCGAGAGGTTGTTCGCTTGCATGGTGTCCAGATTTCCATCATTTCAGATAGAGGTACGCAGTTTACATCTCAGTTTTGGATGATCGTGCAGCGAGGGTTGGGTACTCAAGTTGAGTTGAGCACAACTTTTCACCCTCAGACAAACAGACAGTCTAACCGCACTATTAAGATATTGGAGGTCATGTTGCACGCTTGTGTTATTGACTTTGGGGGTTCATGGGACCAGCTTCTGCCACTAGTGGAGTTTGCATATAACAACATCTATTAGTCGAGTATCCAGATGGATCCGTACGGGGCTTTATATGGGAGGAGGTGAAGGTCTCCGGTTGGTTGGTTTGAGCTGGGTGAGACGAGACTCTTGGGTACAAATTTGGTGCAGGATGCTTTAGATAAGGTGCAATTGATTTAGGAGCGGCTTCACATGGCACAGTCTAGGAAGAAGAGCTATGCAGATAGGAAGGTTCGTGATGTATCTTACATGGTTGGGGAGAAGGTATTGCTGAAGGTTTCACCTATGAAGGCTGTTATGACATTTGGGAAGAAGGGAAAGTGGAGCCCTCGATTTATTGGTCCGTTTGACGTACTTTGGAGGATTGGGGAGGTGGCCTATGAGATTGCTTTTCCACCCAGCTTGTCGAGTGTACATCCAGTATTTCATGTTTCCATGCTTCGGAAGTATGTTGGCGATCCGTCCCATGTTTTGGACTTCAGGACGGTTCAATTGGAGGGTAATATGACTTATGATGTGGAGCTGGTGGCTATTTTGGATCGACAGATCCGGAAGTTGAGATGAAAGGAAATAGCTTCAGTGAAGGTGCAGTGGAGAGTCTAGCCCATGGAGGAGGCCACTTGGGAGACCGAGCGGGAGATGCGGAGCAGATATCCACACCTATTTAAGACTCCAAGTATGTTTCTAGACTCGTTCGAGGACGAACGTTTGTTTAAGAGGGGAAGGATGTAACGAGTCATAGCCCCGTTTCCCCCCATTTATCCTTCTTTATGTGTGGTTCATCTGTGTTGTGTTGTATCGGGTTGGTAGGTTCGAGTCCGGAGTAGTGTTGGAGTTAAATGAGACACATTGTCTCTTAAGTAGAAAGCTAGGTTACAAAAGTCAACCAGAAGTTGACTTAAGAGTAAATGAATTCGGATTTGGATTTTTATGGTTCGGTTAGCTTCGTTGGGTGATTTTAGACTTAGGAGTGTATCTGGAATATATTTTGGAGGTCCGTGGTAGAATTAGGCTTGAACTGACGAAAGTTAGAAATTTGGCGATTTTTGGTCGATAGTGGAAAATTAGGTATCAAAGTTGGAATGAAATTTTGGAAGTTGGAGTCAATTCGTAGTTTCATTTGTAACGTGTGCGCAAAATTTGAGGTCATTCGGACGTGGTTTGGTAGATTTCGGCGTCATTAGCGAATTTCGGAAGTTTAGAAGTTCTTAAGCTTGAATCTGAGTTTAATTTGGTGTTTTTGTGATGTTTTGGGTGTTCCAAAGGTTCGACTAAATTCATTATTTTTATATGACTTGTTGGTATTATGGGTTGAGGTCTCGAGGGCCTCCGGTGTGTTTCGAGTGATTAACGGATTGGGTTTTTGAAGTTTGGAATGTTGTTTTTTTAGTGTTTGAAGTTCTGATGTTTCTCCGCACCTACGGATGGGGAGTTGCAAGTGCAATGGTCGCAAATGCGGAAGGACTATCGCAAAATGCAAAATTTGGCCAACTGGGCATGTAGCACATGTGTGGACGTATTATCGCATCTGCGGGCCCGCAGGTGCGAGGGATAAGCCACAAATGCAAAAATGGGCGGATAAGTGAAATCCGAAGGTGCGCTCCTAGGACCGCAGATGTGGTTGTGTCGGTGCGAAGACGGGGTCCGCAAGTGTGAGACTTCTGGGAAGAAACTATATAAGCCACACTTCGCGAATTGTTTCCTATTCTTCACCATTTTTGGCCCCTTTTTTTAGCTTTGGGCAGAGAATTTCAAGAGGGAATCGAGAGTTATCAGTGAGGTAAGTTACTTGGGCTCTATTACTTGTGTTTATGATGTTTTTCCTACTGTTTAGTCATGAAATTAGTAGGAATTTAGGGTGAAGTTGAAGGGGTTAGGGTTTTAGTTTTGGAGAGTTTGAGGTGAGGATTTGAGGGACCAAACGGAATTGGGTTTTGATGAATTCGATATGGTTAGACTCGGGAGTGAACGAGCTTTCTAATTTTACAACTTTTGTCGGGTTTCGAGATCTGGGCTCGGGGGCAGGTTTTAGCCTATTTGGAATTTTTGGCCTATTTTGTAATTTTTCTTGTGGAATTCGTTTCTTTACCTTATGTTGATAGTATAGTTCTGGTTTTGGATAGATTCGGAGCTTTTGGAGACTGAGTCGAGGGGCGAGGGCATCTCGGAGTAGGATTCTACACTGTTAAGGTAAGTAACAGTTTTAACTCTGGCTTTGAGGGTATAAACCCGGAGAATTGATATCATGTGACTGTTTGGAGGTGATACCCACGCTAGTTGAGGGCGTGTGGGTGTACGCCGCGAGGGATTGAGACTTGGTCCGTCCAGTGAGGCTGTGAGGCTTGATACCCATTATCTGTGTTTATGTGTTTACATGTCTGTTATACTTGACTGCCTTCATGTTAGAGATCATGCTTAGTCTTTATTCATGCTCACATTATCGTACTCAGTCATAGAAATTCTTATACATGTTTACACCACTCTCTATTATCATGTTGATACACTGCAATAATTGATTCAGATTGCTTTCCTTTATTTGTTGCAAACTATGAGGCGAGAGAGGTGCATGGCTGAGTAAGGTCGAGGGCCTGTTGTGAGATATTTTATAGAACGTGAGTTGTCCGTGCAGATCCAGATTGTAATATAGCACATGAGTTGTCCGTGCGGATCCAGATATGATATGATATCACGTGAGTTTTCTGTGCAGCACGTGAATGGTCCGTGCAGACTAGCGTTTGGGCTGTAGGAGCCCCTCCGGAGTCTGAACACCCCCAGTGAGCGCAGTTACCTATTGAGCGTATGCATTGAGGGCTGAGGGATTGAGTGACATTGCTGTGAGCTTTCATTTATTTTTCTGTTACTACATTTATCTTCTAATTGCCTTGTAGCATTTGTTGATTCATGGAATTTACCTTTTACTCCTGTTTATTCTTAATTGTGAAAAGTAATAATTAAATTGCTCTGCTTAGCTCGTCACTACTACTCAGTTCCTTAGTTATTTCTATTACTTGCTGAGTCGGTTGTACTCATATTACACTTGCACTTTATGTGCAGATCTAGGTGAGTTAGAGCGCGGAGATCGTTGAGTTCAGGACGGCTATCGTTGGAGAATGCAAGGTAGCTGTTAGCGTCCGCATGACCTTGTTACTCCTTTTATCTTCTATTCCACTTTTTGGGTTATATTGGCAGTCAGACAGTTCATATATTAGTTTATGGATTTAGACACTCATGACTTAGTGACACCTAATGTTTGGGGCTCGTTTCCGTATTTTTCTATATTTATATTCAGAGTTGGCTTGTTTTTTGAGAAATTCAAATATTGAAAATATTTTATTAAATTCTTATAATCAAATTAGTAGTAATATTTTGGAAAATAGGCTTGCCTTGTATCACGATAGGCGTCATCACGACATGGTTTAGATTTAGTTCGTGACACCTTAAATGCCTGATTGTGATTTTAAAATTATTATTTTTTACCTAATATTGAAAACACATAAATCATAAAAATACTTTTCAAATAAAACAAATTAAAAAGTTAAATCTTTTGTTATTTTAGAGATTTGAAAATAAAGAGGTTGCCCTATATCATAAAAAATATCTAAAGGTAATGATGCAAAGTCTAAAAATGATTAATGTTTAGTTAATATTTTACCAAAATAACTTTATATATAAAAAATATAGGGAGCTATCATGTGTTGAAATGAATGCGAATAGAAACAGAAATTAATTCAGTTTTGAATGCATTTTGTCTACTGTTATTTTATCATTATTGATTCAAATTTGTATTTTCACCAATTTGTCTTTTAATACTACATAGTAACTATTTTGCTTTATTTTTGATATCGTCCATTATCACAATTTATATTACTCATTCATGTTAATGGAATGCAGGTACTTACTCCATCAGCTGATTAATCCTTCTATTATCCATACATACAGGGAGCAAAATTTCGTTGCACTCTAACTAGTGCCACTTCAAATTTGCATGTCCAAACAACAGTCTTCACCCAGCCCCCATCATTTTTGCTATCACAATTTTTGGCCGATCAACAGGGAGTTGCCTACCCAAGACCTGTGAAGATATTTGGCCCGAACAATTTGTCCTACAGGCAGCATGCACATGAACCAGACACATATTTTGTGAATCAAGAGCATGGATATCAACCAGACCACCTTTTCGAAAGTGATCACTCCAATGATCACCTTTTATATTACTCCTTTTGTAATGTATAGCAATGAGCTCCAAATAGTTTCACTGTTTAAATTAATATAAGTTTCACTTTATTAACCAAAAAAAAAGATATCGTCCATTATCAATGCTCTTTATATAAAAATAAATTTATATTGATTAAGAATTTTCACGAATTGAAAAATAAATTTACTTATATACCAAATTTGAAAATAAATTGAATTGGATACATTTAATTTCTAATTAGTTAATTAATATAATAATTAATTATTTGTTCTCCACCTTAAAGAGAATAATTTATTTTTTGTTGATTCAAATTCATATTAGCTCATCCAAGCTTTAAATTTAAATCTAACAATAATTTTATCCAAACATTTATAAAATGAAAATTCTAACACCCTTTGAAGTTTTAATTAATATTAATTTATCTAAAGTTAAATTTAGTTAGATATTTTTTGTGATATACTTTAAGTACCTTAATGTTTGAGTTCGTACATTTTTCAAATAAGAATAAATTTAATAGTCAAAACTTTGAGTTAATTTTAAAGTATTAAAATAATAATTTGTCTAATGTTAATTTATTTTCCTTCATTTTTGTGTTAATTTATCTTCAAAGGGTAAATTATTGATCATTGTTTGGCATAACGTCTTCGTGCAATTATAATAGTATGTAGTAAGTAGATGTTTGCAAAACAAAGGCAACCAAAGAGGAATCAATTTAGATTTCGAAGAAGGATGGGATAGTTAAAAACTAACGCTTCAAAAGAGTTGACTTTTTTACAAGGTAAAATTTAATTGACTTAAAGTCCTATTTTTTAGGTATATAATTCACATTAGCAAAGATTTAATAACCAAATTTCAATGGATTATCAAATCCTAATTATTAGAAAAATAATTAAAAGACTATTTTGTCTAGTGTGAAATCTATTTTTAAAGGTGTAACGATCCGCCCGGTCGTTTCGAGAGCTATAAACCTGTTTTCCCTTTTTCTTCTTCTTTTGTGCTTTACAACTACATTATACTGTATCGGGTTGGTTGGTTCAGATCTGGAATAGTTTTTTAATTAATTGAGACACTTAGTCTCTAAATTAGAAGCTTAAGTTGGAAAAGTCAACAGGATGTTCACTTATGCGTAAACGATCTCGGATTCGAATTTTGATGGTTCCATTAGCTCTGTTAGTAAATTTTGCACTTAGGGGCGCGTTCAAAATGTGTTTTGGAGGTCCGTAGAAGAATTAGGCTTGAATTGGCGAAAGCTGAAAATTTGACAATTTTGGTCGGCAGCAGAAAATTTGATATCAGGGTCGGAATAGATTTTCAGAAGTTGGAGTAGGTTCGTGGTGTCATTTGTGACGTGTGTGTAAAATTTGAGGTCATTCGGATGTGGTTTGATAGGTTTCGGCGTCAGTTGCAAAATTTGGAAGTTTAGAAATTCTTAGGCTTGAAACGGAGGGTAATTTGGTGTTTTGATGTTGTTTTGAGTGATTCGAGGGTTCGACTAAGTTTTTATGATGTTATGGTATGTGTTGGTATGTTTGGTCGAGGTCCCAAGGGCCTCGGGGTGATTCTGGGTAGTTAACGGAAGCTTTGGAGTTGAAGAAATGCAGCTGAAGCTGCTGCTACTGGTGTTTTCCACACCTGCGAAGTAGGAGCCATAGGTGCGAGCCCGTAGAAGCGCTCAGGAGGTCGCAGATGCGGGAAAGGCTGAGTTGGATTGGAACCGCAGGTGCGAGAAGGGGGTCACATATGTGAGTCCGAAGATGCGAGGCTGAGGTGCAGATGCGGAAGTGAGGAAATTGGCTGGTTCTGCAGAAGCGAAGGGAAATGCGCAGGTGCGCGTCCGCAGTTGCGAAACCTAGGACGCAGCTGCGGGGCCAGTACTTTAAGTGAGTTTCCACAAAAGCGGCACCGCATGTGCGGTTAAATGACTGCAACTGCGGTTTCACTGGGCAGAAAGTATAAATAGAGGACTTCGAGAATTTTCCCTCATTTTCACAATTTTGAACACAGACTTTTGAGCTTTTAAGGATATTTTTGAAGGAAATTTGAGGGTTATCACCGAGGTAAGTTCCTTGAGCCTAATTATCCTTAGCTATTGTGTTTTCCCGTTTATTTCTCACCTAAATTAGTGGGGTTTTAAAGTGAACATTGGGGGTTAGGACTTGGGATTTTGGAGAGTGGATTTTAGGGATTTGAGAGACCAAATGATGTCGAATTTTGATGAATTTAGTATGGTTAGACTCGTGAGTGAATGGGTTTTCAGGTTTTGGGAATTTTTTCAGATTTTGAGACGTGGGCACGGGGGCCAGTTCGGACTAATTTTGGAATTTGGGCTATAATTTGATACTTTTCTTCTAGATTTGGTCCCTTAGCCAAAATTGATTGTGTTGTATTACTTGTGGCTAGATTCGGGACGTTCAGAAGCCGAATTGAGAGGCAAGGGCATTTTGGAGTAGGACTTTGTTTGGTTGAGGTAAGTAACGCTTCCAAACTTGGTTCTGAGGGTTCGAACCGAAATTATATACTATGTGATTGGTATTAAGGTGACGCACATGCCAATTGACGGACGTACGAGCGTGCACGTGAGAATAGTGACATGGGTGATACCATTGCACCGTTTATAATGACTCTACCCTGTTGATATCCATATTTTCATCATGTTATAAAGTCATTGAGCAGTAAATCATGCTAGATATCATGTATAGGCTTTATGTCGATATTGTTGGGACCCTTAGTGATCGTTTCATGCTGTCATCTCACTATTTTCATTTACTTATTGAACTCAGTCATCTTCATGCATTTTTATATCATATCCCAGTCTCGGTTATTTATTGATTCATCATATCATTGTTCCGGGTTTGTTTTCATGACATTGTGAGCTTGTGGGTGAGACTGGAGAGATTGATGACTGAGTGAGGCCGAACCTGAGTGTGAGTGAAAATTATGGGATCGGGTTGCACGCTGCAGCGGTTATATTGATGACTGTGATAGTGCTTGGGATGTAGGAGCCCCTCTGGAGTCTGTAACACACCCCCAGTGAGCGCGATTGATATGATTGAGGGATGGATCTTCCCTGGACATGGATCTTGTCAGATGTACTTATTACCTGGAGATGGATCTTCTCCATAGGGCTGGATTGTCCTTAGTCCTTGGTACTGGATGACCTATGGCCAGCGTTGTGTATATATTCCGGGATGGATCTTCCCTAGGCGATATGAGCCATATAAAGTACCAAATGGTTGGCATATCGAGAGTGAGGGAACTTGAGGATGATACTATGGTGCATCACTTTCAGTATATGTATTGTCATGTAGTGATAGTAGAGGTATTTTCATTACACTGTAGGACACATGCCTTACCTTCCGTTATGAATTGCCTAAATTGTCTTACGAGCATAATTACGATTCTGTACACTTATTTTGTGTTATCTGCACCGATTGAGTTCGTCACTATCTTCAGTTTATAGTTTGGACTTGTTACTTACTAGGTTGGTGTACTCAAGTTACTCCATACACCTTGTGTGCAGATCCAGGCATTTCTGGTCAAGGCAGCAACTGCGGATTTCGGCATTTGGAGTCGGGGACTATTGAGGTAGTTGCACGACGTTCGCGGACCTTGATTTCCCTTCCTCAATTTATTTGTACTTTTGAGTTTATTTATATAGATATTGTTGTGGACTATATCCCAATTATTAGACGCTCATGCACTCAGTGGCACCCTGATTATTGGGACGGTTGTATCGTATTTTGGGTAAATTTTGTTTTCAAATGGGCTTGTATTTAAATGTTAAACTTTTTCGCTGTTAATTCAAAAAGATGTTTTTATTGTAATGGAAAAGAAATGTTAGATTTAGGCTTGCCTAGTTCCACGATAGACGCCATCACAACAGGTTAGATTTTTTTTTTTGGTCGTGACAAGTTGGTATCAGAGCCTAGGTTACATAGTTATCACGAGTCGTGAGCGGGTTTAGTAGAGTCTTGCTGATCCGTATGGAGACATATGTACTTATCTTTGAGAGGCTGCAGAACCTTTAGGAAAACTTCACATTCTTGAATTTTTGTCGTGCAGATCTGTTGATTCTGGTAACTAAACTTCTGTTGTTTCATTCTCTCACAGATGGTGAGGACGCGTACTACCAGGTAGCAGGGCCAGCCACCAGTACCACCATTCAGGGTCGCGAGAGGCCGATGCCGTGGCAGGGGCAGAGGTGCATCCCGCACGGCAGCTGGGGCGGTACCTGCAGATCCACCAGTTGGCCCAGATTAGGACCAGGTCCTACTTATGGATGCCCCAACGGGGCCAGCTCAGGCACCACCTATGCCTATTGTGATTCCTGGCCTTCAGGAGGCCCTAACTCATATTCTGACAGTGTGTACCGGCCTGGCTCAGGCGGTCTCTATTTCAACGGTCGTAGCCACTTCTCAGGCCAGGGGCGCCACCAGCCCATCCGGTTGCAGCCGCTCAGGACTATGTGATTCCTGCTATGCCTGAGGATGAGCAACATAGATTGGAGAGGTTTGGGAGACTCCAGCCTCTATCTTTCGGTGGTGCAGAGGGTGAGGATGCACAGGATTTCTTGGATAAGTGTCAGAGGATACTCCGTACAGTAGGTATACTGGAGACTAGTGGGGTCTCATTCAATACTTTCCAATTCTCTGGGGTTGCGTTCAATTGGTGGGAGGCTTACGAGAGGCGTAGGTCGATCAGCGTAGCACCCCTTACTTGGCAGCAGTTCTCCGTTATCTTTCTGGAGAAGTTTGTGCCTCAGTCCCGCAGAGAGGAGTTGTGCAGGCAGTTTAAGCAGTTTCGTCAGGTGATATATCTATGATGCAGTATTAGATGCGATTCTCGGAGTTGGTCCGTCATTCTATCTGGTTGGTTCCCACAAATAGGGAGGGATCAGGAGGTTTATAGATGGCTTCACTTTTCAGCTACGATATCTTATGACTAGAGAGAGTGTCTGGTGCTACTTTTGATGAGGTTGTCGACATTGCTCGGCAGATTAAGATGGTTCGCAGTCAGGATCGGGTCGAGAGGGAGGCCAAAAGGCCTCGTGGTCAGGGTGGATTTAGTGGTGCTCTTTGTGGGGGTCAGTTCCAGCAGGGTAGAAGTCGTCCTTTCAGGCATGCTCAGACGGCTCGCCTAGTGCAGCGGGGTGCATCAACCGGCCATGGGCCCCATGGTTATCAATAGGTCTAGACATCATTCGGTGCACTACCTGCTCAGAGTTCGTCTCATGCACCATCAACTCAGGCTCATCTGTGTCAGGACCTTCTAGCAGGTATTCCAGTGCTTGGGGTTCCCTTCAGGCCTATCCGCCATTTTCAGGGAGAGGTTGCTTTGAATGTGGAGACTTGGGTCATATTAAAAGGTATTGTCCCCGTCTTTCAGGAGGTTCATCTCAGCAGAGGAGTCAGCCTGCGACTTCAGCACCAGTTCCTCCACCACCCCCCCAGCCAGCTAGGGGCAGAGCTGAGTCAGCTAGGGGCCGCCCGAGAGGGGGAGGCCGATCAGGGGGAGGCCAGGCTCGTTTCTATGCTCTCCCTACCAGATCAGATGCCATTTCTTCAGATGATGTGATTACAGGTATTGTCTCAGTTTGCCACTGAGATGCCTCGGTATTATTTGACCTTGGTTCCACTTATTCATACGTTTCCTCGTATTTCGCTCATTTCCTGGATATGCACCGTGAGTCTTTAGTTTAATCTATTCATGTATCTACTCCTATTGGTGATACTATTATTGTGGATCACGTATATCGGTCATGTGTGGTGACTATTGGGGATCTGGAGATCTGAGTGGACCTTTTGTTGCTCAGTATCATTGATTTTGATGTGATATTGGGTATTGATTGGTTATCTCCATGTCATGTTGTTCTAGATTGTCACGCTAAGACCATGATGTTGGCGATGCCGGGGTTTCCGAGGGTTGAGTGGAGCGGTTCTATAGACTATGTACCTAGTAGGGTGATTTCATATTTGAAGGCTCAGCCTATGGTTGAGAAGGGTTGTCTATCCTACTTGGCTTTTGTGAGGGATGTTAGTGCAGAGACTCCTGTCATTGATTCTGTTCCGATGGTACGTGATATTCTGGATGTGTTTCCTGCAGACCTGCCAGGCATGCCGCCTGACAGGGATATTGATTTGGTTCCGGGCACACAGCTCATTTCTATTTCACTTTATCGTATGGCACCGGTGCAGTTGAAGGAATTGAAAGAACAACTTCAGGAACTCCTTAATAAGGAGTTTATTCATCCTAGTGTGTCACCTTGGGGTGCACCTATTCTTTTTGTGAAGAAGAAGAAGGATGGTTCCACGAGGATGGGATTAGCTACAGGCAGTTGAACAAGGTCACAGTCAAGAACA
Source organism: Nicotiana knightiana (assembly GCA_005239525.1). Lineage (NCBI taxonomy): Eukaryota > Viridiplantae > Streptophyta > Magnoliopsida > Solanales > Solanaceae > Nicotiana > Nicotiana knightiana. Next base: position 81,768 of record ML372269.1, read on the forward strand.
AGTATTGTTTGCCTCGTATTGATGATTTATTTGACCAACTTCAGGGAGCAAGGGTGTTCTCCAACATTGATTTGAGGTCCGAGTATCACCAGCTAAAGATTTGGGATTCAGTTATTCTTAAGACAGCTTTCAGGACCCGATATGGCCATTATGAGTTCTTAGTGATGTCTTTTGGGCTGACCAATGCCCAGCAGCATTCATGCATTTGATGAACAGTGTATTCCAACCCTATTTGGACTCATTCATTATGTATTCATTGATGACATCCCGGTATACTCTCGTAGCCAGGAGGAGCATGCTCAGCATTTGAGGATTGTGTTGCAGAGATTGAGGGAAGAGAAGCTTTATGCAAAGTTATCCAAGTGTGAGTTTTGGCTCGGTTCAATAGCATTCTTGGGGCACCTGATGTCCATTGAGGGTGTTCAGGTGGATCCGAAAAAGATATAGGCGGTGCAGAGTTGGCCTAGGCCGTCCTCAGCCACGGAGATTAAGAGCTTTCTCGGTTTGTCTAGCTATTACCGTCTCTTTGTGGAGAGATTTTCATCGACTGCATCGCCCCTGACCAAATTGACCCAAAAGGGTACTCCATTCAGGGGGTCGGACGAGTGTGAGGATATATTTTAGAAGCTCAAGACTGCCTTGACCACATCCCCAGTGTTAGTTCTTCCATCAGCTACATGTTCTTACACCGTGTATTGTGATGCCTCGGGGATAGGTATTGGATGTGTTCTGATGCAGGGGGTAGGGTGATTTTCTATGCCTCGTGTTAGTTGAAGACTCATGAGAAGAACTATCATGTCTATGATCTTGAGTTAGTAGCTGATCACGCTCAACTATGTCTTATAGAAAGACTAAACGGGCGCTGCAAATATAATCCGGGGTATTATGCCCAGAGTTGATCCCACAGGAATTTACGTATCAATCAAGCCTTCAGAATACAAAACTTTTACTTAATAAATTTTCTCAAGACTTTTGAATATCAATTGATAATATTTTACTATTTCTACTGAAAAAATTAATAAACTAATTATTAACTAACAATATGGTGTAAACAATTATAATAAAGGTCTAAGGTCATGGTTTCCCCCGTTGGTGAACTTCCTTCTTGGATACTTCTTATAGTTTGATTAGTTGTCTCTATCAATCATGAACACTCTATCTACCATAAATCTCTCTCAAGTAATTATGATAATTTACTAGACGCACTCTCTCAAGTTACGCTAGCTAGATTGCATTACAGTTCACTTTAGATTGCACCCGAGGTATCGTTATCTCTAATCCAACCTCTAAACCCTCGGTTATGACTTTCGTCTATACTCTGGGAGTGGTGTTGTTCAAACAACTACCTAAATATGCACTCTCTCTCAAGTAGATACATAATAAATAGGAACAGCTAATTGAGGGCCCTTCAATCAACTACAACAAGAACGTAGTTGAACAAATAGAGTTTAATCAACCAATCAAAGCTATATTAATATCACAATAAGTTCATCCCCCAACGGGTTCCACCAAAACCCTAGATTAAAGAAATTAGCTACTCATGCTCATAATAATCAACTCTAAAATAACTTGCATAATTGAACTACAAAGTAATGAATAAAAGCTGTAAAAATTAATGTTTTGCTTCTCTGAGTAGTATTCCATAGGCGTCTCTTGTCTCTAATGAAATCCCCATTCAAAGTTGTGTTTTTGGATCTATTTATATGTTTGGGACAAACCCTAAATGTGTAGGAGACTTCTATTCAAATCGGGAAACACTTAAAATCTTCAAAAGTCGGATTGGGCCAGACCAGGGACCAGGCTTTATGGCCCAAACGCCCGGATAAATCCTGGCCAGGCCTGGCGTTAGGGCTCAAACGCCCCCCAAACGCCCGGTCCTACTAGGCTTTATGGCCCAAACGCCCGGATAAAGCCTGGTATGACCAGGCTTTACAGCTCAAATGCCTGCCTATAGCCCGGTTCACTCATTTTCGCCTCTTGAGCATATTTTCGACGTTTATGCATCTATTTAGCTCGGCTTCCATCTCCAATTCACCTACACATGAAATAGACTCCATTATGCACATACAAAGTGTATTTTTATCATTAACGCACATAAAATGTAGGGCATATAACATGTTAAACCATGAATTCTAGCCNTAAACATTTGTTCTTCCTCGAGCAATCAAACTACACTCATGAACACAACTTATTAAGCAAATCCCTTAACACGTTATACCAAGAATTTTTAAAACAGTTTAAGCACAGAGGTGTGACATCCTCGCCTCAATAATCGACTCACATATACCATGCTTATTCATAATCCACACACTACTCTAACATAGAGGTCAACAACATTACCTTTCCTTCATGAATCATGTGCCCTCACCAAATCAAAGAGCTAGTTCCACACACAATAAAATTTAAGAAAGCTTAGGAACTCAAGATAGAAAGAATTCACTCACGCTCAGAAATAATATTCATATGCCACGAAAGATGCACCATAGGCTTGCCCGTAGTGTACTACTCTACTAATCGAGCTCATTCAGTCTAGGATCAAGTAGGACTTTATTTGGTTGTAATGTAGGCTGCGGGACGGGTAGGATACATTTAGATATAAGAGTGACTACACCTCCCTAAGCACGTTAATACATATACTTTAGCGTTCAACCTCAAACTTATATTAAGCCAAACTCCACCTTCACATTAATGTTATTACCCCATACTTATTTAAGCACAATTACATCAAGAGTCACCACTCGTCAGGGAATATATATATTTTTTTTTCCACAACAATACAACTTTTTTTTCCTTTTCTCTCTTTTTTTTCTAAGTGACTCTTACTTTTTCAAAACAGTGCACCTTTCTCCTTATTTCAATTATTCCCCTNATGATCGATTCAAACAAAGGGGTATGGCTTGTAATGTGGTTGCCAAAAAAACAGGATTATAGGCTCAACGGGGTTAACTACGATACATAAAAATTAGGAGGGTAAAGTATATAGCTGGCTCAACAAAGAAACGCCTATATCACTTCCAAGACTGAACAAAACTATTATTTCTCTTTGCACACACACGGGGAAAGTTCTACACATCAAATGCAATGCACAGAATAACATACAAACCTCACACACACATGGAAAATAACTCACTCAAGATTGGATCTATCACGACACTCCAGTCAAAGCAGTTAAGCAAATTTAAGAATCCACGATTTAAGTTATTTATCCTAGAGTCAAAAAATTTGAGCCTAAGCGTCACAACCAACGTACAGACTATTCTCAAGGCATCACAAAGTTCCGAGATATTGTTGCAATTAATTTCTCAACCATGTTGTTATTACTCCTAAAAATTAAAAACTACCTACACCCGGTGCAATTAAAAACCCTTAGAAAAGAACCACGGTCCAAAGAAAAACCAAAAGAGAATTACTACACTACCTAAAAAAATCTTTTTTTTTTATTTTCTCTAGACTTACTTTCCTCAAGAAAACCGTCTAGGAGATCCATCGTCGGGAAGAGTCCACATATTTCTATTTTATTTTTAAAAATTATTCAATTAAACTAACATAACTAAAATAGCATAGAAAGTCACCCAGAAAATCTTCTCACCCCACACTTAAAATTGTGCATTGTCTCCAATGCACACCCATACATACAAAGGGGTAAAAGAAACTCCTTGGTAGGCAAAAGGCCGAAGCACTAGCATCTCATGGGGTACTCAGACTTCTCCCAGGCCTGGTCCTTCGTGCGGGTACCTCACACTTAGTTCCAACCATTTAGTTTGCTATATCATCCTTCCAATGGTTTTGCATTCCATGCTCCTAAAAAATCAAAAATCGACACTACAAGAATAATAAAATTAAAAAATAAATAAATAAACTAAAATAAAAATATAAAAATAAAGCTGGGTTGCCTCCCAACAAGCGCTTGATTTAACGTCGCGGCACGACGCGAATCACTTTTTGCCTCCACTTTGAACTTATGAATTGGACCCCTAATTTGGCTTCAAGTTTTCGGTTGTGCTTCAGAGGTGGTGGAACAAATCTTATTGGACCGAGCAACCATTGTACTATTTTACACTCCTTGGCCTTTGGATGAGGTATGTAGTCCTGTCTTTCTGGCAAGAAAAATTCTAGAATGTAGGCATCTTGTTCCTCATTCCTTGACTACTCAAGTGGCTCGGATGACTCTATTTCCATATCATCATCCAAACATAATGTGGAAAAATGCTTGGAGTGTGTACCAATGCACTCAACTACATAACTTTAGGATTGTCAACATCATCAACACTAATGACAATAGAGTCAACTAAATACGTATCATCAATGTCCTTGGCTTGAGGAGTTTTTCTTCCCTCTAAGTGCAAAGGCTCAAATTCGAGCTCCCTTTCCCAAAAACCTTGGCCTTCAAGAGCAAGTACCCACTCTGCCAAGTCTTCTCCATTAGCTTCGTCTAGGTTCATGAGACAAGCTGATAGAGGATCCTCAATGTTCGACCCCGAAAATAGTCCCTTGTTTCGGAACAAGTGCAGCATATTGTTCGTGATCTGAAAAGATTCAGCCTGTATTTGTGGGACTACTATTGTCGTGGCCAAATTCTCCATTGTGGGTTGTGCCCCGTCATATAAAAGAAGAACCATGTTAGCAAACGTTAAAATTCCAATGTATAGATTGAAAGTGAAGAGAATTGACTACACTTAAGAATTTTGTATTTCTTCCAACTCTAATTGATAACACCGTTAATTCCCCGGCAGTGGCGCCAGAATTTGATCACGCTCAACTATGTCTTATAGAAAGACTAAACGGGCGCTGCAAATATAATCCGGGGTATTACGCCCAGAGTCGATCCCACAGGGAATTTACGTATCAATCAAGCCTTCAGAGTACAAAACATTTACTTAATCAATTTTCTCAAGAATTTTGAATATCAATTGATAATGTTTTACTATTTCTACTGACAAAATTAATAAACTAATGATTAACTAACAATATGGTGTAAACAATTATAATAAAGGTCTAAGGTCATGGTTTCCCCCGTTGGTAAACTTTCTTCTTGGATACTTCTTATAGTTTGATTAGTTGTCTGTATAAGTCATGAACACTCTATCTACCATAAATCTCTCTCAAGTAATTATGATAATTTACTAGACGCACTCTCTCAAGTTACGCTAGCTAGATTGCATTACAGTTCACTTTAGATTGCACCCGAGGTATCGTTATCTCTAATCCAACCTCTAAACCCTCGGTTATGACTTTCGTCTATACTCCGGGAGTGATGTTGTTCAAACAACTACCTAAATATGCACTCTCTCTCAAGTAGATACATAATAAATAGGAACAGCTAATTGAGGGCCCTTCAATCAACTACAACAAGAACGTAGTTGAACAAATAAAGTTTAATCAGCAAATCAAAGCTATATTAATATCACAATAAGTTCATCCCCTAACGGGTTCCACCAAAACCCTAGATTAAAGAAATTAGCTAATCATGCTCATAATAATCAACTCTAAAATAACTTGCATAATTAAACTACAAAGTAATGAATAAAAGCTGTAAAAATCAATGTTTTGCTTCTCTGAGTAGTATTCCACAGGCGTCTCTTGTCTCTAATGGAATCCCCATTCAAAGCTGTGTTTTTGGATCTATTTATATGTTTGGGACAAACCCTAAACGTGTAGGAGACTTCTATTCAAACCGGGAAACACTTAAAATCTTCAAAAATTAGATTGGGCCGGACCAGGGACCAGGCTTTATGGCCCAAACGCCCGGATAAAGCCTGGTCAGGCCTGGCGTTAGGGCTCAAACGCCCCCCAAACGCCTGGTCCTACCAGGATTTAGGGCCCAAACGCCCGGATAAAGCCTGGTCAGGCCTGGCGTTAGGGCTCAAACGCCCCCCAAACGCCTGGTCCTACCAGGATTTAGGGCCCAAACGCCCGGATAAAGCCTGGTATGACCAGGCTTTACAGCTCAAACGCCCGCCTATAGCCCTGTTCACTCATTTTTGCCTCTTGAGCGTATTTTCAACGTTTATGCATCCATTTAGCTCAGCTTCCATCTCCAATTCACCTACACATGAAATAGACTCTATTATTCACATACAAAGTGTATTTTTATCATTAACGCACATAAAATATAAGGCACATAATGTGTTAAACCATGAATTCTAGCCACACATCAGTAGCTATTCTTCATGCTCGGAAGATTTGGCAGCACTATTTATACGGGGTTTATTGTGAGATCTATATTTATCACTGGATTTTGCAGCATCTGTTCAAGCAGAAGTATCTTAATTTGCGTCAGCGGAGATGGTTGGAGCTTCCTACGGACTATGATATCACTATTGTGTACCATCCCGGAAAGGCTAATGTGGTGGTCGATGCCTTGAGTCACCGAGCGGAGAGTTTGGGGAGTTCAGTGTATCTTCCAGCAGCGCAGAGCCCCTTGGCATTGGATGTTCAGGACTTAGCTAGACAGCTTGTCAGATTGGATATTTCGGAGTCGAGTCATGTATTGGCTTGCGTGGTCTCGGGTCTTCTCTTTATGACCGTATCAGGGAGCGTCAGTATGATGACCCCCACCTGCTCGTTCTTCATGAAGGGTTAAGCGAGGTGATGCTAGATATGTGCCTATTGGTGATGAGGGCGTGTTGAGGATGCAGGGTCAGATATGTGTGTCCAATGTCGATGGTCTTCGGGAGTTGATTCTTGAGGAGGCCCACAGCTCGCGGTACTCCATCCATCCGGGTTATGCGAAGATGTACACGGATTTTAGGCAGCACCATTGGTGGAGGCGGATGAAGAAGAATATAGTTGGATTTGTGTGTCTCAACTGTCAGCAGGTTAAGCAGGAGCATCAGAGACCGGGTATTTTGCTTCAGAGGTTAGAGATCCCAAAGTGGAAGTGGGAGCGGATCACCATGGACTTCATAGTTGGGCTCTTGCGGACTTCGAGGAAGTTCTATGCTATTTGGGTTATTATGGATCGACTGACCAAGTCCACCCACTTCATTCCACTTGGTACTACTTACTCTGCGGAGCTGTTGGCTGAGTTTTACTTTGCGGTTTTGGAGGGCCGTGCAGCGAGAGTTGGGTACTCCGATTGAGTTGAGAACTACCTTTCACCTTTAGATGGACGAACAGTCTAAGCGCACTATCCAGATATTAGAGGACATGTTGCACGCTTGTGTCATTGATTTTGGGAGGTCATGGGACTAGTTTTTGCCACTCGCGGAGTTTGCATATAACAACAATTATCAGTCGAGCATTTAGATGGCTTCGTACGAGGCTTTATATGGGAGGAGGAGTAGATCTCCAGTAGGATGTATTGAGACGGATGAGGTTAGGATTTTGGCTACAGACTTGGTCCCGGATGCATTAGACAAGGTGAAATTGATTCAAGAGCGGCTTCGCGCGTTGCAGTCTAGGCAGAAGAGCTATGCGGACATGAAGTTCTATGATGTGTATTTCATGGTCGGGGAGAAGTTTTTATTGAAGGTATCGCCCATGAAGGGTGTTATGAAGTTTGGAAAGAGGGTAAAGTTGATCCCCCGGTTCATTGGGCCTTTTGAGGTGCTTTAGATGATGGGGTGGTTTATAAGCTTGCCTTGCCACCTAGCTTGTCGAGTGTGCATCCAGTGTTTCATATTTCTATTCCCCGGAAGTATATTGGAAATCCGTCCCATGTTTTGGAATTCACCACGGTTTAGTTGGATGGTGATATGACTTATGATGTGGAGCCAGTGGCCATTTTGGATCGACAGATCCTGAAGTTGAGGTCAAAAGATATAGCTTCAGTGAAGGTGAAATGGAGAGGTCAACTTGTGGAGGAGGCCACTTGGGAGATAGATCGGGAGATGCGGAGAAGATATCCACACCTATTTGAGACTCCATGTATGTTTCTAGACCCGTTCGAGGACAAACATTTGTTTAAGAGGGGGAGGATGTAATGACCTAGCCGATCGTTTCGAGAGTTATTACCTTGTTTCCCCCTTTTTCTATTTCTTTTGTGCTTTACAGGTGCATTATATTGTATCGGGTTGGTTGGTTTGGATCTATAATGGTTTCGGAGTGAATTGAGACACTTAGTCTCTAAATTAGAAGCTTAAGTTGGAAAAGTCAACCGGATGTTGACTTATGTGTAAACAATATCATATTTGAATTTTTATGGTTTTATAAGCTCCGTTAGTTGATTTTGGACTTAGGGGCGAGATCGGAATGTGTTTTGGAGGTCCGTAGTAGAATTAGGCTTGAATTGGCGAAAGTTGAAAATTTGGCGATTTTGGTCGGCAATGGAAAATTTGATATCAGGGTCGGAATGGATTTCTGGAATTTTTAATAGGTTCGTGGTGTCATTTGGATGTGTGTGTAAAATTCGAGGTCATTCGGACGTGGTTTGATAGGTTTCAGCGTCGGTTGCGGAATTTGGAAATTTTGAAGTTCTTAGGCTTGAATCCAAGGGTAATTTGGTGTTTTGATGTTGTTTTGAGTGATTTGAAGGTTCGACTAAGTTAGTATGATGTTATGGGACGTGTTGGTATGTTTGGTCGAGGTCCTGACGTCCTCAGGGTGATTCCGGGTGATTAACGGAAGGTTTGTAGTTTAAGAAATGCAGTTGAAGCTGCTGCTACTGATGTTTCCGCACCTGCGGAGTAGGAGCCGCAGGTGCGAGCCCGCAGAAATGCTCAAAAGGTCGCAGATGCAGGGAAGGCTGAGGTAAGTTCCTTGAGCCTAATTATTGTTTTCTTTGGCATTTTCCCGTTGATTTCTCACAAAATTAGTGGGGGTTTTACGTGAAAATTGGGGGTTAGGGCTTGGTATTTTGGAGAGTGGATTTTGGGGATTTGAGAGACCAAATGATGTCGGATCTTTATGAATTTAGTATGTTTAGACTCATGAGTGAATGTGCTTTCGGGTTTTGGGAATTTCGTCGGGTTTCGAGGCGTTGCCCGGGGCCAGGTTCGGGCTAATTTCGGAATTTGGGCTATAATTTGATACTTTTCTTGTGGATTTGGTCCCTTAGCCTAAATTGATTTTGTTGTATTACTTGTGTCTAGATTCGGGACGTTCGGAGGCCGAATTGAGAGGCAAGGGAATTTCAGAGTAGGACTTTGCTTGGTTTAAGGCAAGTAACGCTTCCAAACTTGGTTCTGAAGGTTCGAAACCCAAATTATATGCTATGTGATTAGTATTGAGGTGATGCACATGCCAAGTGACGGGTGTGCGCGTGTGCACCGTGAGAATAGTGACTTGGGTGATCCCATGGCACCGTTTAGTGACCTTACCCTGTTGATATCCATCTTTTCATCATATGATGAAGTCATTGAGCTGTAAATCATGCTAGATATCATGTATAGGCTTTATGTCGGTATTGTTGGGACCCTTAGTGGTCGTTTCCTGCTGTCATCTCACTATTTTTATTTATATCCTGAACTCATTCATGTTCATGCATTTTTTATATCGCATCCTAGTCTCGGTTATTTATTGATTCATCATATCATTGTTCCGGGTTTGTTTTCATGACATTGTGAGCCCGTGGGTGAGATTGGAGAGATTGATGACTGAGTGAGGATGAGAGCATGAGTGTGAGTGATAATTATGGGATCGGGTTGCGTGGACTCCGCAACGTTTATATTGATGATTGTGATAGCGCTTGGGCTGTAAGAGCCCCTCCGAAGTCTGTAAGACAACCCCAGTGAGCGCGGTTTATATGATTGAGGGATGTATTTTCCCTGGACATGGATCTTTTCCGATGTACTTATTACTTGGAGATGGATCTTCTCCATCGGGATGTATTGCCCTTAGTCCTCGATATTGGATGACCTATGGTCAGCGTTGTGTATATATTCCAGGATGGATCTCCCCTGGGCCGTATGATCCATATGCAGTACCAACTGGTTGAGGTATCGAGAGTGAGGGCATTTGAGGCTGATACCATTGTGCATCATTTTCAGTATATGTATTTTCATGTAGTGGTAGTAGAGTTATTTTCATAAAACTGTACGGTACATGCCTTAATTTCGGTTATGAATTGCCTAAATTGTCTTAAGAGCATAATTACGATTATGTACACTTATTTCGTGTTATATGCACCGGTTGTGTTCGTCACTATATTCAGTCCATAGTTTGGACTTGTTACTTACTTAGTTGGTGTACTCACATTACTCCCTGCACCTTGTGTGTAGATCCAGGCATTTCTGGTCACGGCAGCGACTGCTGATTTTGGAATTTGGAGTCGGGGACTATTAAGGTAGTTGCACGGCATTCGCGGACCTTGATTTCCCTTCCTTAGTTTATTTGTACTTTTGAGTTTATTTCTATAGATATAGTTGTGGACTATGTACTGGTTATTAGACGCTCATGTACTCAGTGACATCCCGATTATTGCAACGGTTGTATCATATTTTGGGTAAATTCTATTTTCAAATGGGCTTTTATTTAAATGTTAAATATTTTTGCTATTAATTTAAAAAGATGTTTTTATTGTAATGGAAAGGAAATGTTGGATTTAGTATTGCCTAGTTCCACGATAGACCCATCACGACAGGTTAGATTTTTGTTTTTGGGCCGTGACCAAAGCGTAAAAACGGCGAACGACATTTCGCTAGCAGCCTTCATGCTTTTAATATATATATATATATATATATATATATATTGTCGCACCCATTTTTCTCACAAAATCGGGTTTCGACACGTGACAACTCTTTTAAGGAAGAGTGTTAAAAGAGAGAGTCGCCACCTAACGGATTTAAGGTGCGTTACGAACCTACTTGCAGATAACTCTGATTTAACCAGTTTGCGTCACCAAATATCGGGTAAGGTCTCAAATTACCTCGAGGAGAAGGTGTTAGGAACTTCTCGAGGTCCACAACGGTGGGTTCCGGCCAAACTCGAATTATATGAATTAGTCTAAGCAAAAGAGAAGAGCCAAAATTAGGCAAATAAATAAAATGATTGACTTTAAAACAAAAGGTGGTGGTCCTAAGTTTTTTAGCCTAAAGGATCACCCCGTACAACATAAATAATACTTCATAACTCCCTCGAGGTGGGGTGTTACTCATATTATTCAGCGGGCACAGACTATCATCTCCTGCTACCTGATTACTATCTTTAAGTTGTTTACCTAAAGCACACTAGTTGATTCTAAACCGTACCATATGCGTGCACTACCCATCCTATACCTATGGTCTAGGGGGCATTTGGACCTCTACATCTAGTGGTTCTATACTTAACTCAGGTTTCTCAAAAATGAGAAAACTAGGCGACATACAAAACAGTTTGGACTTTCATGTATATGCAAATAAGGGCTCAAATTGGCCTCCGCACTTAGGCGACAAATGCACGCAAACTAATTAACACTGACACTTGCAGATTTTAATAAGTTAAGGTTGCAGAACTCTATATGCAGGATCTCTATGTGATTATGTATTTTAATAAGAAGGCAGTTTCATATGTATAAGCCTTTTCTCTTAATACGATTTCTAAAAGCCTGCGTAGTTGCCTAGTGATTATAAGCATAAGAGATTAAACCTATAAGCCTGATGTCTAGGTGATTCATGTAGCAACTAACAATGGTAATCACATGAATATGTTCAGGATTGCTTAATCGAGTCCTATAGGCATGGTTTCTAATAATGATAGTTAGCACAGTGTTGAAAACTCTTAAAAGAAACAAGAAGGTCAACAATTAAGACTGATTTAGACCCTACAGGCATGATTTCTATAGTTATAATTAAAACTGATTTTTAGATCCTATAGGCATGATTTCTGTAACTAAAACTGATTTTAGATCCTATAGGCATGGTATCTAAGTTATAAGTTAGGCAGTGTGTAAACAAAATCCTATGCGCACATTGAGATGTTAATCATTCAATATCCTATAGGCATGGTTTCTAACAGGTAAACGCAAAACACATTTGAACCTAAAGAACCTATAGGCAGAATTGCTGACACATAATAATTGAACATGTTTGAGCATAATAACACATTTAAGCAAAATAGGATACATATAGGCAGGATTTCTAACACATAATAACTGAACATGTTTGACATATCTTGAGCAAAAATAGAATGCCTATAGGCAGGATTTCTACCCATTTCAATGCAAGTTTAAGATAACACCATTTTCCAAATTTTACTAATACCCCAAAATGTTATTACAAGAATTATTACAGACCCAGAATGAATGGAGTAAATTACAGAAATAAATAACTATAGGGAGCCTACAACAGGCAAGAAGATACACCCGGCCAGGCCAGGCCTTCATTCCCATGGTTCATAATAGCCCAAAATTACATCTTCATTGACATAAGGCAGCCAGAAATCAATTGATTCCCATAGTAGGTATAAAACAGAGTTGGACATATAGAACCAAGACCACAGTGTGTCAGAGTTCCCAAGGGCTTCAAGAACCCAGGGCGGTGCTCACACTAGGGAGGTTAATAGAGATAATTTCAGAGGAGAGACTAGGGACCAAGTCCTAGTGTGTTAGAGTTCAGAAGGGTCTCAAATGAACCCTAAGCAGCGCTCACACTAGGGAGGTCAAAGGACATAACCTAAGTAGCCTTGGCTTTCAGCCGGCTAAGAATAAGGACTCAAAGGGACCAGACAGTAAAGGAATAGAATGAGGTTAAGGGACGCCACTAAATGACAGAATAAGGTTGAGCACATAAAAACAAGTAAGAGACATACATAGATTTTAGAAAGACTTAACCAAGTTTCAGAAAATGAGTTCAATCACATAATGCATATATTAACAAGACAAGTTGCAAGACAGATTTATAGTAAGAAAAAGAGAGTTCAGATTATGTTAAGTGCAGAAGGCTAGTGTCATAAGAAAGGATCATATCAATTAGCAACAGGACCTAACATGCTGAGAGCTAATTAGCGCAATTACTGATAAGTCAAAACAGGTTCAAAACAGGTTACATCACAGCAAATTCAGAAACAGACTTGTTACATACTTGATGAATACATTCATACATAATCAACTAATATATAAAAGGAGATAGGAGAGCATGTTTAAATAATAGGGTTGACATCAAACTTAAACTTTCAATAGATGGATATCAGTAACACATAGGCTAGGCAGAATTAAAGAAATTAAATTAATCAACTCAAAGTATGTCTAAACATGTCTCAAACTACAAACGTAATGGCATTTTGATTTGAATTAACACATTGAACAAAATCATCAGAAATGAAAAACACATGTTATGATAGGTGAATCAGAATGAAATGACAGAGGCTTGGTAACTCGCTGGTTAAATGAAATAAGAAAGAAAGGAAGCCCATAGTGTTGTGAATATCACCAAAAGAACAAGAACTCAGAATTTCTGGCCTTGGCTTTCAACCGTCTAGGAACCAAAGTGCAGAACAAGATTATTAAAGAGCAAAGAGCACATAGTCTTGGTTTTTTTGTAGTTTTCTTAATAATTCGAGAGTTGTTTCAAAGGGAAATGGGGAGGGATTTATATTGTGTAAGAATCGAACACACATAAACATGGAAAATCATCACTCAAACACTAGAAAGGAAAAAACTCAAAATCAGTAAGGAAAAGGAGGAAATTTGAAAAACCCTAATTTTAGGTAAAGTACACAAATCGGCAGAAATCTAAAATATAAAAGGTAAAATTCACATGCTGCATAGAATAAGATGAACATAGACAAGAATACTATTTAAAGTCAAAGAATCGAACTAGATTTGGTTCGATTTAAAAAATCTGAAACCCTAATTTTAGGTTATGTAAAAAATTGGCAGAGAAGAACATATTTACACATAATAGGATGCATATAGACGAGATAACATTTAAAGTCATATAATCGAACCATATTTGGTTAGATCTAAAAGAGATCTGAAACCCTAATTTTTAGGGTAAGTAAGAATCACAAAGATACATAGAGATTCATAAAGATTCATACCATAAAAGAACAAGAACGAACATAGAAGGAAAAGGTCAAGGATTTGAACCAGTTTTGGTTCGAAGTTGAAGATATCCTCTTTCCATGTTTAGGCAAGCGGTATATAGAAGGTTCCACTACCAGGGGAAAGTATAATAGGGCAAGAAACAGCTAAGTAATCCCATGTCCGGTGGGATTAGGAGAAAAAATTGGGGGGAGATGGATAGGGTTTGGGCAGAGAGGTGAGAGAAGTTTGAGAGCATTTGAAGGCGGCGGGTGAAGGGGAATGGTTAGGGTTAGGGTACGGTTTGGTTAATTAAAAGGGTAGGAGTAATATGGGTCGTTGATCTTAGAGATCAACAGCCATGATTAGTCGGGGGTTCTAGGTCGGGTTAGTTAATTAGTTAGGCTGAGGGGTTATTTGGTTTTGGCTCAAGTATTATTACGCTGGGGCTGGGGTACTTTAGGGCCAGATTTTAAATACCCAATTTTTAACAAATAAATAATTTTTAAAAGTAACAAAATAAATAACAACAAAATATCATTTATGCATGAAAATGATTAAAAATACTTACTTAATATTATAAAAATATAAAAAATCATTTTCTGCATAGATAATGTAATTATATATGCATATGGGCTATTATTGCAAAAATGTGCAATTAGCTTTAAAATTCAAATGTAATTGTGAGAAATGCACTAAAAATGTTTTAAACCTCACATTGGTACAAATAATAAGTTTAGATAACTAAATCATCATAAAAATAATTTGGAGGGTAATTATTGGATATTTATATAATAAGATGTAGAAAATAATTATAAAAAATTATGAAAAATACTTGTGTCTCTTTATAAATCAAATGATAAAGCATATGCACTATTCTGAAAGTGTGTGTGTGTGTGTGTGTGTGTGTATATATATATATATATATATATATATATATATAT
>ML372273.1:0-12539 GCA_005239525.1 Nicotiana knightiana
AGAGAGAGGCAGACCGGAGACGGTGAGTCACAAGTAGACCGGAGACGGCGAGTCACAAGTAGATCGGAGACGGGCAGACGGCTGTCGCCTGTCGGCTGGTGAAGTGAAGTCGACGAGGACGAGGACAACTGGCGGACTGGACGAGGACGAGGGCTCGAGGTCGAGCCGTCGAGGAGACTGGATCACTGGAGAGTGGAGAGTGGAAACTGGACGACGGGCGACGGCTCAGTGCTCACAGCAATAGGCATTAGGAAATAGGAAATTAGGAATTAAGTTTAGGGTTTCTGACTTTCTGTTTGTTTAAGAATTAGGAGAGTGGAAGGGTTTTTGTCATTTTGTGTTTTTGTTTTTGATATTTAATATATAATATATAATTATATATGGATAAAAATAAATTTTATATTCTTAACGGGTTAACGGATTAGCCGTTAAGAAAATTGAATAATCCGNGATCCCAATCTGTTCCCCGTCCGTTAAACCGTTAATCCGATATCAGTAAGCCATTAAGCTTCGGTTCGGTTCGGTTCGGTTCGGTTCGGTTCGGTTCGGTTTTCGGTTTCGGATCGGTTTTGAACACCCCTAGTTCTCCTAGGACCTCTTGTCGACCCTGATGTCATCATAATTTATTCATCCTTCTCATTCATGTCACTCGAATTACCAGATTCAATTTGGACAGCCTGAGTTGCGGCTTTGAGAATTGCTTGGCTTATAATTTTGCATGTCTTAAGACCATTCTCAATCATTTCTCCCATTTTGATTGCTTTTGAGAAGGATTTGCCAACTGCGGACATCATGTTTTGAAAGTAATATGGCTCTTGCGCCTGAAGGAAGACAGTGACTACCTCGTGGTCATCCATGGGTTGCTTAACTCTAGCCGCTTGCTCTCTCCATTTAATGGCATATTCCCTAAAACTTTCAGTTGGTTTCTTCTTCAGGGTGGAAAGGGAATTGCGTTCTGGGACAATGTCAATGTTGTATTGGAACTGTTTGACAAAAGCCTGAGCCATGTCATCCCAGACATACCAGCAAGATGTGTCTTGATCAGTAAACCATTCAGAGGCTACCCCCGTAAGGCTTTCCCCAAAATAAACCATTAGCAATTCTTCATTTCTTCCTACACCTCTTAGCTGATTGCAGTAACTTTTCAGCTGGGCTATGGGATCTCCATGTCCATCATACTTTTCAAATTTGGAATTCTTAAAACCAAGTGGCAAACGATCATCGGGGAACATACATAGATCCTTGAAGGCAATACTCTTCTGACCTGCCAACCCTTGCATGTTTTTCAATTGATGTTCTAAGCTATTCACTCTTTTGATCATTTCTTCTTGTGCCATATTTTGGACAGGCTTCTCAATATTTACAGGAAGATCAAATAGGTACGAATGGCACTCAGGAGAGTGATATTGTTCTTGATGGGTAGCAAATTGTGACTCATGAGTTTTCCTCTGTACCACTGTTGGTTGTGGGACAGTGTAGACAGGCGTAACAGCAGCGGTTGTCTGATAGGTTGCCAATGGACACTTTGGGAGCAAGCAACAGAAGTTCTAGTTGTAGTCGTGCAGTTGGGATAAGGACTGAACCAGGTGGATAGGATTGATCAGGCAATGAGATCGGAATGGTAGTTGTCGAGATGAGTGTGAATTCTGGGAAACCCTGAACAGAGAAGGGCGGTCCTTGGCCATTGGCCCATGCTTGACACATTTCAGTCATTTTCTGTTTCAGTACTATATTTTCCTCAACCACAGTAGACTCTTGTTGAACCTTCTGACCCTGAGTCGCACGACTGCTAGTAACAGCTTCAATGTCACTTGTCATTTTTCCCTTGGATTTCGTGTTGACAGCTTACCACAAACCGACCACCTCAATCTATCTTCACAATTCAAAACAAAAGACACGTTAGAATGGACTCAGTCGGTCCTTATTATCATTCTTTTTTTTTCCACTTTTTTTTCTTTTCTTTTTTTTCAAAATCATTCATTCGAACCTGATGTGGGTAGCCTACGTATCATGACGCCGCATGAATTAAATCTTGCGTAGTTCGGGAAGATTGGGAATAATATGAATAACCTAACTCTTTTGTGTTTTTTGTTTTTTGGAATTTCTTTTTGTATTTATTTTTTTGAAACAAAGACTTAAAAAGAAGAAAGAAAATATTTTGAATTTACATTTGTTTTTTGTTTTTTTAAGAATTTTTGAAAAGAAAGACTTCTAAATAAGAAGAAAATATATGTTGTTATTTATTTTTTTTGGAATTTCGAAAGAAAAATTTCTAAAAAAGAAAATTGGATTTTTGGACTTTTATTTTGAATTTATGAAAGAAATACTTCTAAAGAAAAAAAAAATATTTTTGAAGCTTGAATTTTCTTTTCTATTTTCGAAAGAAGAATGAAAATATTTTTGTATTTTTGATTTTATTTTTTTTTTATTTTGTTTTTTTCGACTTTTTTAAAGAAATACTTCTAAAGAAGAAAGAAAATATTTTTTGAATTTTTGGGAAAAAGACATCTTAAAACAAAGATAGAAAAAAAAAATTGGATATTGATTTGATTTTTCTTTTTGAATGAAAGACTTATTAAGACGAAAGAAAATATTTTTGGTTTTAAAAAAAAATTATTTGGAATTTTCTAAAGAAAGACTTCTAAAAAGGAATTAAAGGAATTTTTTGGCTTTTTGAAAATTGGGGGTCTCAAAGAAAGACTTTTCTACAGAAGGAAGTAAAGGAAAATATTTTTGGATTTTTGAAAATTAGGAAAAATAAAAAGGTAGAAAATATTTTTGGGGATTTTTTTTTTTTAAATTGGGGGCCGGAACCGATGAGGTTTGCCTACGTATCTCACATCCGATGAGAATCAGACCCGCGTAGTTCTTCCAGTTTTGACGGAACCGGGGAAACATGGCTTTTTGAAAACATTGGCGTATTTTCTTTTTTCTCATTTTTTTTTCAAAATTTTGGCAGGGTTTCAGAATTATTCAAATACCTACCTCCCACTCTTTATTTTTCTTTTTGATTTTCTTTTTTTTTTCTTTCCCATTCTAGAAGCCAGTCAACATGCAAGCCGAAATAAACAGATACGCAAGTAGCATGTAAGATGCATCAGGATGGTCTTTTAAATTCGGTACACCTGTCCTAGACGGACCCAACCCCTGTGTTGAGTCCCCAAAGTCAAATGCACATGATGCAAACAAACGTTCGTACTAGGGATTCGGCATGGGCCTATGTTATTCTAAGTTTAAATCCTGGAGTTTATTGTTCTAGACTTGGCTTACCCGAGAGGACAACTTGAGCCGGGGGGGCAGCGTACCGGGAGTACAGAAGCTTCGTCGGCTTTGCAACTTGTCCGAACCTCGTTCTAAAATTTGGATATGACTCTAACAGAAAATAAGTCACACGAAGTGCACACTTTCCAGATGATTTAGAAGACTTAGAGAGAAGAGGGTTTCGGCACAATTTATATACAATTCGGATAATATCAAAGCGGTAAAAAGCGGCATTTAGCACATTAGGTTCAAACATGTAAAATCAGATAATAAAGACAAATATAACACTTATTCTAAGCTCGAATTCTGAACCCTGAACCAGAGATTCTGGTTTCTTATCCCCAGCAGAGTCGCCAGAGCTGTCACACCTCATTTTTCACCTATAAGGGTAATAAGGGAGTTTTTCCACTTTAAGTGACATTATTCGGATTTGGGATTTATTATTATTTCAAAGTCGCCACCCGAATTTTTGACGATACTCCGGGACACCGTTTTATTTTTTTGAAAATCCCAAACCGAGGAAATTTAGGCTCCGTTTTAAGTTGTCTGCGACCAGAAATCCAAGTAAGGAATTTTGTTAACCCGGGAGAAGGTGTTAGGCATTCCCGAGTTCCGTGGTTCTAGCACGGTCGCTTAACTATTATTATTTGGCCTAAATTGTCTGATTGTTTGCATGTTTTAGCCTATTGTGCTTTTAGCCTTTTAATTTTTAACCGCTTTTAATGTTTATGGATTTATCTTAGAACAAGTCACGATGGCATGCACTTGTCATTTTTGGACACATTATAATTGCGCCACATGAAGTGCACCCACAATTACGTGTGATTTTTATTATTATTTTAAGTTGAAGTTGGGGACATGAGTTGTCACACCCAAATGTAGATTACGTAGCCAAGACTATGGTCTTGTTTTATAGTGCCTATTCGAGGCGATGTTTGATTATTTTTATGTTTTATAAGTTTTATTTAAAAGAAGAGGTATTTTTTAGCTTATAGGATATGTACATAAACCAGTCTTGATATTTATGGGATTATTTTGAAACAAGTCACGATGGTGTGCACTTGTCGTTTTTGGACACGTTGTAAATCGCGCCACATGAAATGCACCCGCAATTTACAACATGTTTTTAATTATTGTTTGAAGTTATAGTCGAGTAGCATAAAATGCAAACCCGAATGTAGGTTACACATCACGGTTATGCCACGGGAGCCGTACCCATAGTCATGGTAGTTTAATTATGAACTGCGCCTAAAGCATTCTAAGAATATTCATGAGTTATGTTCTAAGCTGATTTAAAATTATTGTAAGGCTAAAGTTATGGAAGATTATTGGAGCTATTTAAACAATTATCTATTATGTAAAATAGGCCAATTTGCCAACTTCAAACCAAAAATTAATAACCCAAATAGATATTAAAGGATAAGAACAAACTAAGGCCCATACACATTAATAAAACCAGAACCTTACCAAATCTTTAGTGCTAAAGTTCATCGAAACAGAATCTTCAGTAACACATTAATGAAAACATAAACTATAAAAATTATCATGGCCAACATAATTTCGTTCATCTCACATTAACATAATTAAACGGGTAAATCCATGAAACACCGTTAAAGCTAGTCAAAGTACAAAATTTATTTAAAAGTAGAAAAGATGGACCTTTACAATTGTTTGACGGTTTCCTTCAAAATTCGAATAGGAATGAACCTCTGACCGGAGCCGAAACCGCTAAACGGGGACCTCACCTCAGTCGAACTCGAATCCAATTCCATCACTTCAAGAGAAATTCATTTTTTGAAATAAAAATCTGAAATCGAAAATGAACATAATTGTTTTTTTTTGTGTGTGTATATTTCTAGATTTAAAAGAAAACTAAAAGCTAATACATAATTTAATAGATAAGAAAGTGATTTTCTAAAGAAAAGATTTAGAACAGATTTTGATTTTTCAATCTCCCCTTGTTTGTCATGTCCTCATGTCTCCTCAATGTACTGTTTTCAATTTGTCCAAGAAACCTTTTCGTTCCTTCCCCCTTTTTCGTTCATGTTCCTTCTGTTCCCCTTTAAACTTTCCAATTTTTTGAATCAAATCCAACCGAAAGAAACAATCGAATGATAATTGTTGAATCCCCAAAAACTGTATCTCCTAAATAGCGAGTGTCACTAGCCGTGAACTTGATTTCACTTTTGAGTTTGTTCTATCCCTATTCTGATGGTGCGCAGCTGTAGAGTGAGACTTGAAGGGTGGGTAGTCTGATCTTCCTTTTGTTGTGAGCAGAAGAGGAATGGAGAAGAAGAGGGGGCGCCGTTTTCTGTCTCTAAGGAGGGGGGAGTGATTCTTAGTGGGTCTATTTTTTAGTCTCATTATGTCTAGATTATATAGAAGAGGATATTAGGATTGTTATGTGGGGAATTTAGTTGGGCCTGGGATTTTGGGCCCTCAAATTAGGCCAATTTTAAACAAGGACAAATTTTATCTTTCAAAAATAGTCATCTTACTACTAATTAAATTTTTTTTTATCAAAACAACCTAATTAACATTTTAACTAATGAAATAAACTAATTGATTAAGGTAATGTATATTTTTTTGTGACTTTTTATCTTAATCTATCAATTAAAGAGTAATTAATTTCTAAAAATGCGAATTAAACCTAAGATTACATGAAATGAAAAATGTGACAATTTTTATAAAAACATTTTATGATTTTAAAATATTAAACATGCATGAAATGCAACTAAATAAAGAAAATTTCGTAAAATTCACTAAAAGTTATTTTTTAATATTATTATTAGGAGTAATTTCCATGCGGGGCAAAAATTGGGTGTTCACAGCTGCTCCTCTTTGTTTGAGAACATGAAGGGTTTTCGGGCAAAGATAAAGTGAGCAACCATGAGCAATTTTTTCCCGTTTGGTACTCCGTCTGGAAGCATTTTGAAAAAGTTTGACCGAACCTTGCTTCGGAGGTTGCCTACATATCCTCGGCTATAAAGGAATCAGGTCAGTGTAGTTCTGGAAGTTTTGGAGTGATGAGTTGCAGAGTCGAGCGAGGTTCCGTCCGAGGCTCCGGTTCGCGGCCCCATTATTACATCAAAATCAAAAAGAAAATACTAACTAAGCCTATCAGCTACGAGTTACAAAATTCCTATCTATGAGTCTTCTGAAGCTTGGTCTTGAGTCTTGGTGTGTTTTTCATGCAGACTCTGATCTGAATCTTGATGCTTGTTGGTTGCAGGTGCTAGTTCATTCTTCTACAGCTTTTTCGGATCAAGAATGGACATGCATTGCTTGTGACTTCAACCTGTCTTGAGCAGTCCACATCTTTTCTGCTTCTGTACTTTGGGGTTTAACTCTTTTCTTTTATTCTTCTTTTTCATTCTGAATTGAGACGTCTTCTTTTGGTCGTCTCGAATCCATTGTAACCTGTGCAAAATCAAAGCAAACGAATGAAATTTTCTGCCCCAGTTTTCACTAGGAAAATTCCGTGAGTTATTATAACAAAATCTATGCTACTTGATTATTGAAAGCAATGAAAAGTCGGGAATTGTGCATCTGGAGTTATTGTAGACTAGGGAGTGGACACCCTATGACCAAAGGTAAAATCAACTAGGGGTTGGAGACCCTATGTTGGAAAAGATCGACAGGTTATGCTGCCGTCTGGGAAAAGATCATCGGGTTATGCCGGTGTCTGGGGGGAGGATCAACGGGTTATGTCGTTGTCAAGAAAGAGATCACCAGGTTATGCCGGTGTCTAAAAAGGTCAACAGGTTATGTTGTTGCTTGAAAAAGAGATCATTGGGTTATGCCAGTGTCAGGAAATGATCAACAGGTTATGTTGTTGTCAGAAAGATCACCAGGTTAGGCCGGTGTCTGCTAAGGAGTAGGACCCTATGTTAGAAAGAAGACTAGGGAGTGGAGATCCTATGTCTAAAATAAAATCAACTAGGGTATGGAGACCTTATGTTGGAAAATGAGACTATTGAATTGTGTACCTATGCTAAAATGAATTAAGAACGATATTTTTTTTTTTTTGAATTTTTTTTTTGGTATCTTAGGAGAAAGATTCATCAGACTAAGACGTTTATCCTAGAAGAAAGATTCATCAGACTAGGTTTTCTTTATCTTAGGAGAAAAATTCATCAGACTAAGACATTTATCCTAGGAGAAAGATTCATCAGGCTAGGGTTTTTTATTATCTTAGGAGAAAGATTCCTCAGACTAAGATTTTAATCCTAGGAGAAAATTCATCAGACTAGGTCATCTATCTTAGGAGAAAGATTCGTCGGACAAAGATTTTGATCCTAGGAGAAAGATTCATCGGACTAGGTTTTCTTTATCTTAAAAGAAAAATTCATCAGACTAAGACATTTATCCTAGGAGAAAGATTCATCAGACTAGGGTTTTTTATTATCTTAGGAGAAAGATTCATCAGACTAAGATTTTGATCCTAGGAGAAAATTCATCAGACTAGGTATTCTATCTTAGAAGAAAGATTCGTCGGACTAAGACATTTATCCTAGGAGAAAGATTCATCAGACTAGGGTTTTTTATTATCTTAGGAGAAAGATTCATCAGACTAAGTTTTTTTTTTTTTGATATCTTAGGAGGAAGATTCATTAGACTAAGACGTTTATCCTAGGAGAAAGATTCATCATACTAGGTTTTCTTTATCTTAGGAAAAAGATTCATCAGACTAAGACATTTATCCTAGGAGAAAAATTCATAAGACTAGGGTTTTTTATTATCTTAGGAGAAAGATTCATCAAACTAAGATTTTGATCCTAGGAAAAAATTAATCAGACTAGGTCTTCTATCTTAGGAGAAAGATTCATCGGACTAAGATTTTGATCCTAGGAAAAAATTAATCAGACTAGGTCTTCTATCTTAGGAGAAAGATTCATCGGACTAAGATTTTGATCCTAGGAGAAAGTTAATCAGACCAGGGGATTTTTTTATTATTATCTTAGGAGAAAGATTCATCTGACTAAGATTTTGATCCTAGGAGAAAGTTCATCATACTAGGTCTCTTTTTGTTATCTTAGGAGAAAGATTCATCAGACTAAGATTTTGATCCTAGGAGAAAGTTCATCAGACTAGGTCTCTTATTTTTTTTTTGGTATCTTAGGAGAAAGATTCGTCAGACTAAGATTTCGATCCTAGGAGAAAATTCATCAGACTAGGACTTTTTATCCTAAGAGGAAAAATGTGAAGAGTAATGGTGACATACTATGTACATTAGCAAAAGAAAGTTAAAGATTTGAGAAACTTCCCTTTTTCGGCTCTTCTCTTCTTTCTTTCTTTTTTTGAACCATTTTCGTTGCTATACTTTGTTCCTGTTTCAAACAAAGAAAAATTTTGTCAGTTTTAAAAAGTGGTGGTCGATTTGTGGCCTTGAGTCCTGGGCAGCTTGGCTTTTGCTCAATTAGCCTGAGTCAGTTTCAAGAGACTTTTTTGCTCTGCATCAACACTGATTGTTTCACACCCAGTACCACTTGTATTTGTGGCTCTGTCAGACTTATCCCAATAGGAGATCTTTGCTTAGGCGACCTTTTCTGATATCTTGAGTGGCTTCTTGCCTTTTGGAGCAATTTGTCTGTCAAAGAAAATCACCAGTTATCTTTTCTTGCGCCAAGTAGGCTGACAAGGGTCTTTTGGGGGGAAGCCTCTGCATGAATCCTCAATGCATATTGAATTGCTGGCCAAATTCACTTTTGTGCAACCGAAAAGCTGATAGCAGATTTTGAAATCTTTTCTTGCTTGTTTTGACAAGGACTGACTCGGAGTGAAGAACACAATGATTCAAAGAAGCAAGTATTAACAAAAAATGCCCCTATCAGAAGGACAGAAGGAAGAGATTTTTTTTCTTTTCTTTTTCTTTTGCGGTAACTAGCCTTAGTGATCATGACATGCCTTTTGGACTTAACGGCCTGATCTATCAAACTGGTCTAATCTTTCTTTTTACCATTCTTGTGACCTTTGAAGTCGGGCTTGTTCGTACCAATCCTTTGCATCAGCTTCACGACTCACTATCGACTAGTGGTGCCCCGAGGGTTTTCACCGATAAGTCTCTCTCATTTATTCATCTCTACTTACAGTCGTCTCACACTGCCCGTGAGGGTTTTCACTAGTAAGACTCTCTCATTTTTTCTACTTTATTATTTTTTTTTCTTTTGTTTCCTTGTGTGAGAAACTTGACAGCGTTCTATGTCGTGTGACAACCGTTGTTCATTGCATGCTTCTCTTTGCATTCTTGAAGGCATATCGGGAGGTCTTTATTTGGAAGGTTTTTGGATAGGGTTGGAAAGGAGGTCGGCATGAAGGCTCAAAGTAGACTCAAAATGAAGGGTTGTAGGCTTACAACTCTTGAAATCGACTCTTTCAAAAGTGAAATAAAATTTCTGCCCCAGTTTTAGCTACTGGAGATTTTTCTGGATTTTTCTTCTTTTTTTTGAATTCTTATTTGGTTGGACCGAACCGTGTAAGGCTGCCTACGTATCCTCCTTTCTTAGGAATCAGGTCTAACGTAGTTCAAACATCTAACCTAACTATTTTTCATCTTTCTTTCTTTCTTTTTTTTCATGTTTTTTTTCTGTTTTTTTTCTTCTTTTTTTTCGAAACTGGTTGCCCCACCTTTTATTTTTTGGGGGGCATGGACCTTTGACTGTTTTTTTTTCTTTTTTTTTTTTCATTTGAACTTCTAAGAGCTTCCCCAGTTTGTACTCTTGGGGCATGGATTTTTTCATTTTGTTTTTTTTTTTCATTTTCACTTTTGACTTTTGACTCTAAACTTGATTCCAAAAGAGGGTGGTCAAGGAAAAATGACACCAGCTCAAAAGGGGTAGAGAAGGGTATAAAGTGTTTATATAGAAGAAAAAGGGCCTCCCAGCCTCGAGAACGCCAAAACATATTATCTTTTTGCGATCATAGCGTTGATGAACATGTCTATCTTCTTGGTGTGTCGTGGTCGAAAGACACTTTCCATCCATTAATGCCAAACTTTCGACCAAGCTTCAATTGATTAAACATCCTCAAGCCCGATCTTCACAATGATTTGAAGGTGAATTTTACTTGACCTTAATTCAAGTATCTCAAATCTTTATTCATCCTCAAAAGTGTTTCTTTCTTACTTATCTCATTCAAGACTAAATCAGTTTTTAAAGATCTGGCCAAAATTTCCGCATGCATGTCATATCCCTAAAACTAGCGGGAAAGAACTAAGCATGGAATGACAAAAGGACAAATTGTATTTCATTGAGTAAACAGCAAGACAAACAACCTAAAATCCGAGTTACAACCCGAAAATAACCCGGGTAACGAAAATAGCAACAAAACAGACAGACAAGACTGACACAAACAGAACAGAGGGATAGAAAGGTTTGACTCAATAAAGCAAATAAAATCTGGATCACAACCCTGAAATAACCCAGATAATAGAAAAAACATCAAAACAAGCTACCAAGATTCCTTCCTAGTGAGGAGGGAATGGCTTTTGAATTGCTAAGGTTGACATTTAGCCACAAATTCGCTTATCAGAATCAGCAGAGCATTCTCCAATTTCAAAATCATCAACTTCAGTTAGCAAGTTTAAGAGAGGATTCTCATAGTCCCTGTCACCATGCATCATCCCCACAAAGTGTGCATCATCATGTGTAGGTAAATGATTCTGCGTGATATTCTGGGTGTCATTGTCTGTGATCACAATCAGATTTTCCTGGATCATCCTTTCTATTTCTCTTTTCAAATCCCGACAGCTTTCAACATCGTGCCCCTGGGCATTGGAATGGTATTCACACCTTTTAGAAGGGTCAAAGCTTCTTGTACGTGGATCCACATAATTTGGAGGAATGGGTGCAATCATGTCATAATGCTTCAATTTCTCAAACAAGTTTGCGTATGACTCTCCTATTGGTGTAAAATTATCTTTCAACCTTTGTTCCCCTCTATACCCCTTGCTTGGATACGGGTTATAGGGCACTTGAAAATTTTGTGGAGGTTGGTGGAGATTTTTCAGCGCTGATGCTCGCCTTCTGGGGTGCCTTGGTGGCTGGACAACATACTCAGGTGGAGAAAAATAGTATTGTGGATTCTGAGGTGGGTAGTAGTGCTCATGGGAATCATCGAAAATCAGACGAGGCTGGTCACACCTTCGAGATGTTCTCCTAGGACCTCTTGTCGACCCTGATGTCATCATAATTTCTTCATCCTTCTTATTCATGTCACTCAAATTACCAGATTCAATTTGGACAGCCTAAGTTGTGGCTTTGAGAATTGCTTGGCTTATAATTTTGCATGTCTTAAGACCATTCTCAACCATTTCTCCCATTTTGATTGCTTTTGAGAAGGATTTGCCAACTGCGGACATCATGTTTTGAAAGTAATATGGCTCTTGCGCCTGAAAGAAGACAATGACTAGCTCGTGGTCATCCATGGGTGGCTTAACTCTAGCCGTTTGCTCTCTCCATTTAATGGCATATTCCCCGAAACTTTCAGTTGGTTTCTTCTTCAGGTTGGAAAGGGAATTGCGGTCTGGGGCAATGTCGATGTTGTATTGGAACTATTCGACAATATCCTGAGCCATTTCATCCCAGACATACCAACAAGATGTGTTTTGATCAGTAAACCATTCAGAGGCTACCTCCGTAAGGCTTTCCCCAAAATAAACCATTAGCAATTCTTCATTTATTCCTACACCTCTTAGCTGATTGCAATACCTTTTCAGTTGGGCTATGGGATCTCCATTTCCATCATACTTTTCAAATTTGGGAGTATTGAAACCAAGTGGCAAACGAACATCGGGGAACATACATAGATCATTGAAGGCAATTGATCACGCTCAACTATGTCTTATAGAAAGACTAAACGGGCGCTGCAAATATAATCTGGGGTATTATGCCCAAAGTCGATCCCACAGGGAATTTACGTATCAATTAAGTCTTTAAAATACTAAACTATTACTTAATCACTTTTCTTAAGACTTTTGAATATCAATTGGTGATGTTTACTAAATCTAATAACAAAATAATAAATTGGAAATTAACTAACAATATAATGTTAACAATGATAATAAAGGTCTAAGGTTATGGTTTCCCCCGTTGGTAAATTCTTCCTCGGATATTTCTTATAGTTTAATTAATCGTCTCTATCAATCATGAACACTCTATCTACCATAAATCTCTCTCAAGTAATTATGATAATTTACTAGACGCACTCTCTCAAGTTATGCTAGCTAGATTGCATTACAGTTCACTTTAGATTGCACCCGAGGTATCGTTATCTCTAAT
>ML372275.1:0-59245 GCA_005239525.1 Nicotiana knightiana
AGTCAGAGGCCGCTTGCTTTGGATGTTCAGGCTTTGGCCAATCGATTTGTGAGGTTGGATATATTTGAGCCTAGTCGAGTGTTGTCTTGTACGATCGCTCATTCTTCATTATTGGATCGTATCCGTGATCGGCAGTTTGACGATCCCCATTTGTGTGTCCTTAGAGACACGGTACGGCACAGAGATTCCAAGAAGGTGACCTTATGATGATGGTATTTTGAGATTGCAGGGGCAAGTTTGTGTGCCCAATTTTGATGGGATTCGAGAGTTGATTTTGGAGGAGGCCCATAGTTCCCGGTACTCTATTCATCCGAGCACCGCGAAGATGTATCAGGATTTGCGGCAGCATTATTGGTGGCGTAGGATGAAGAATGATATTGTGGCATATGTGGAACGGTGTTTGAATTGTCAACATTTTAAGTATGAGCATCAGAGGCCTGGTGGTTTATTTCAGAGGATTGAGCTCCCCGAGTGGAAGTGGGAGAGGATCACTATGGACTTTGTTACTGGACTTCCGTTGACCCGAAAGAAGTTCAATGCAGTTTGGGTCATTGTTGATAGGCTGACCAAGTCAGTGCATTTCATTCATGTGGAAGTTTCCTATTCATCCGAGAGGTAAGCTGAGATCTATATCCAGGAGATTCTTCGTCTTCATGATGTGCCGGTATCTATCATTTCGGACCGAGGCGCGTTGTTCACCTTGCGTTTTTGGAGGGCAGTTCAACGAGAGTTAGGCACCCAGGTGGAGTTGAGCACAACATTTCATCCTCAGACGGATGGGCAGTCTGAGCGGACTATTCAGATATTGGAGAATATGCTCCGAGCTTTTGTTCTTGACTCTGGAGGATCATGGGATCGGTTCTTTCCTTTAGCGGAGTTTTCCTAAAACAACAGCTATCAGTCGAGCATCCAGATGGCTCCTTATGAGGATTTATATGGTAGGCGGTGTCGATCTCCGGTTGGATGGTTTGATCCAGGAGAGGCTCGGTTGTTGGGTACAAATTTGGTTCAGGAGGCCTTGGACAAGGTCAGGATCATTCAGGATAGGCTTCGTACAACTCAGTCCAGGCAAAAGGGTCATGCAGATCGCAGGGTTCGAGATGTGGCTTTCATGGTTGGTGAGCGAGTATTGCTCCGAGTGTCGGCTATGTAGGGCGTGATGAGATTTTGGAAGAAGGACAAGCTTAGACCTAAGTTCATTGGTCCGTTTGAGATTCTTGATCGAGTGGGAGGGGTGGCTTACAGACTTGCATTGCCACCTAGCTTATCAGCCGTACATCCAGTTTTCATATGTCCATGCTTCGGAGGTATAACGGCGATCCAGCCCACGTGTTAGATTTCAGCACTGTCCAGTTGGATAAGGACTTATATTATGAGGAGGAGCCGATAGCTATTATTGACCGGCAGGTTCGTCAGTTGAGATCCAAGAGTTTCACTTCGGTTCGTGTTCAGTGGGGAGGTCATCCTCCTGAGGGATCGACCTGGGAGTCTGAGTCCGATGTGCGGAGTCGTTACCCTCATTTATTCTCCGACTCAGGTACTTCCTTCTTCTGTCCGTTCGAGGACGAATGTTTGTTTTAGAGTTGGAGAATGTGACGACCCAAAGGGTAATCACCTATGTTATTACCCATCCCATACTTCCGAGGCCTTGAAAACCTCATTTGTATTTACCTCGATTTGCGTGCGTATTCCGACGCGTAGCCGGACAACTTAAATATGTAATTCTGTGAACAATGCTAAGATTTGCTAATAAAATGAATAAATTTGACTTTGTTCAACATTTTGGGTAAACGGACCTGGACCCGTGATTTGACGGTCCCGGAGGGTCCGTAGGAAAATATGGGACATGGGCGTATGCCCAGAATTGAACTCGGAGGTTCCAAGACCGAGAAATGAATTTTTGAGTAAAATTTTTTTTTGAAAATATCTATGGAAATTGAATATGAAATCTGATTAGAAAGTGATGGTATCAGGCCCGTATTTTGGTTTCGGCGCCCGGTACAGGTCTTATATATGGTTTAAGTCCTTTATGTAAAGTTTGGTTGAAAACAGATTTCGTTTGACGTGTTTCAGACTTAAAATGGAAAATTTGATGTTTTATGAAATTTGATAGAATTCATGGATTTTGAGGCTTAATTCGATGTGTATGATGTTATTTTGGCGATTTGATCGCACGAATAAGTTCATAGGATTTTTTTGAGGTGTTGTGTATATTTGGTTTGGAGCCCTGAGGGCTCGGGTGAGTTTTGGATAAGCCACAGATTGCATTTTTCTGAACTTAGAACTGCTGGTGTGACTGATCTGCAGGCTTCGCATTAGCGAAGCCAGCATCGCAAATGCGAAGGTGCACTGGCTAGCAAGGGATCGCAAATGCGGGCCATTCATCGCAAATGCGAAGTCCCTCCTCCTGTACAGTGATCGCAAATGCAAACTATGCTTCACAATTCCCATGTCAAGGGTGTTCGCAATTGCGAACCCCTGTTCGCATTTGCGATGCCAACTAGTAGCCTGCCCTGTACAAAATCGAGTTTTTACTTCATATTTCATATTTTCTCAAACTCAAAACTCTTAGGCGATTTTTCCAAATAACAAGACTCTTCCAAATCAGTTGTAAGTGGTTTTTACTCATTTATTTCAATCATTAACATCATTTAACATGTTTTCAACTTAAAAATCAGGGATTTCCATGGGTGAAATTGGGTGTTTGGTGTAGAACTTAGGTTTTTTCTAGAAATTGGTATTTGAGAGGGTGATTGACCTCCGATTTGAGAGACTTTTATATGGCTAGACTCGTGAGAGTACGAAGGTTCTGAAAATGTAAAATTTACCCGACTCCGAGATGCTGGCCTGAGGGGCATTTTGGTCATTTCACCTAATTTTGCGCCGTAAGCTTGAATTAAATAGTAGAATCAGTTGCATGAGATGTTATTTACATTATGACATTTATTTGAATAGATTTGGGCCATTTGGAGTCGGATACATGTGGCAAACGTGTGGTTTCGGGTTGATTGCTATACTTCGGACCCGAGGTAAGTGTTCGGTCTAACCTTAGCTTGAGGGAATAGGAGTTGAGTATAATTTGCTACTTGCTAATTGTCAAATACGATGTATAGGCATGGTGACGGTTATCTATACATTGGTGTCTAGCATGACCGTGAGTCCTTATATTGTGAATATACTGATTTTGTGGTAATTTCCATGCTTAGTGAATGATTTCTATATGTTGTGAAAAATATGTGAATGGAATTGTATTCTGTAAACTCTATTGGAGCATTGGCTCAAATTGTGTAATGAATAATGAAGAAATATGAGATATGACATCTTTGGAGCATTGGCTCAAATTATGAAATGAATAATGAAGAAATATGAGATATTACATCCTTTGGAGCATTGGCTCAAGTGATAGAATAAATCATGGGAATGAAAGTGAAAGAAAGAGAAAGAGTTATTGAAATATACCCTTGCTGGGATTTAATTGTGCAGTTGATGTTCCCTTGCCGGGATTTAATTGTGTAATTGATGATTACCCTTGTTGGGATGTTGAAATTTCTGTTATTGTTCCCTTGCCGAGATTTCTATTTTTATTTTGTTTACTCCCTTGCCCTTGTTTGTGATTGCTGTTTGGGTGAGGAAGAGTGTTAAAGCACGAAGGGTGATGCCGTGCACTTGTCTTGGTGAGAATGAGAGTAAAACACGATGGTTGATGCCGTGCATTTTTTGATATTGTCTCCCTTGCTGGGATGTTAAGATTTCTGTTATTGTTCCCTTGTCGGGATTTCTATTTTTATTCTGTTACTCCCTTACCCTTGTTTGTGATTGCTGTTTGGGTGAGGAAGAGTGCTAAAGCACGAAGGATGATGCCGTGCGTTGTTTGTTATTGTGAGGAAAGAGTGTAAAGCACGAAGGGTGATGCCGTGCCGTACGATGTACCATTCCGTACCATATTCATTGATTATACTGTGAGGAAAGAGTGTAAAGCACGAATGGTGATGCCGTGCCGTACGATGTACCATTCCGTACCATATTCATTGATTATACTGTGGGGAAAGAGAGTAAAAACACGAAGGGTGATGCCGTGCCATGATTTACATTGATTACATTATACATTGCATAGTGAGGACGAGAGTAAAAGCACGAAGGGTGATGCCGTGCCATGATTTATATTAATTACATTATACACTGCATAGTGAGGACGAGAATAAAAGCACGAAGGGTGATGCCGTGCCATGATTTACATTGATTATATTATACATCGCATAGTGAGGACGAGAGTAAAAGCACGAAGGGTGATGCCGTGCAGGTTTGTGATTTCTTGTCCTTGTTGATATGCTGGCTTGTTGTTCCTTTCTTTATTGAGATTTCTTATATGAAACTGTTATCTCCCCACAACATGTTCCCCTTCCTTTATTAATTATTTTCTACCTATATTTCTTATCCGTTGTATATATGTATATATGTTTAATTGAACTGCACAGGTTTATTTGGTAGTCTTGTTCTAGCCTCGTCACTACTTTGTCGAGGTTAGGCTAGGCACTTACTCAGTACATGGGGTCGGTTGTACTGATGCTACACCTGCACTTCATTATGTTGTGCAGATGATGCAGCCGGACCCGGAGGACATCATTAGAGGGAGTGTCTTCCAGCTCATTATAGAGGCTTCGAGGTATACCCGCTGGAGTTCGTGGGCCTTGGCGTCTCTTCCATCCCTTTGTATTCGATTCTTTCTTGTTTTTCCTTTAGTTTCAGAGGCAGACATGTATTTCCTTTCAGACTTGTATTTAGCACTCTTAGACAGTTCGTGAGTTAGTGACACCAGGTTTTGGGAAATTTTGCGTCGATGTATTGTAATTGTCTTTACTTAGCTTAAAACCGTATTTATTTCCGCTGTTTAATTTGTGAACTGATTTAGTTTATTCTATTAGGATGAGGTTATGATGCTAGTTTAACTACACACGTTGGCTTGTCTAGCGGGTTCAACGTTAGACGCCATCACGGCCCGACGGTGGGATTTCGGGGCGTGACAATATTTTAAATTATACTCATAATATAAGAAAGTTTACGAGATTTTCTTTATTATAAAAATATAAATTATTTTGTCAGAAGAAAAGAAGGTTATGTTTTTACCATTTTAAGAATTAAGCGTACGGAAATTTGTACTCTTTATATGAGATTAGAAAAATTAGAAGTTGAGAAAATATATGTATTTTTACATGGATATTTTAATGAAAGAATAGTGCATGCATTAATATTATATGGTACCACGTTACCATGATAATAAGTTTTTTAAAGTGTATTAAAACTGAGTAGTATTTTAAGTAAGTTGAGATAATTGTTAATTATGCAGGTAATTGGTTAATTATCGGGTAACGGGACATTACCTAGTTAATTATTAAAAATATGAGATAAGATTAATTCTCTCCCCCCCACCTCCGCCCTCCCCAAAAAAACGTGGCAGAAGGCCACAAACTAAGAGGATGACTCTTAATCGTCTTATCATTAGGTGGCTATCTTCTAAGGTTAGTAGGAATTTAATAAAGAAAGACTTACTACTAAGTCTTGTTTCCATTTTTCATTTTGGACAGAGAATCAGAACGTCGATTTTCATTTCCATATCATTCTTCCTAGATTCAAAATACTTCAAGAACGGTAGCTAAATTCAATCCTGGCTCCAACGAAAATTCTTGCATCAAAATAATTCCAACAAGAATTGTTAGAATCGTAGCACGTAAAAATTTTGTGGTTCTAAAGGAGTACGGTGCAATCTTCTCCAAGAATATTATACGGAGTTTTTCCTACTCCAGGTATGTTAAGTCTATCCCTTCTTTCTTTTTGGCATTATCTATACGACATGAATGAAAGAAGCAAATGCACAAGTTCCATAAACGACTCTATTCATAGAAGTATTAGAAATGTCTATGTTCTTGAATTCCTATATGTTCTATTATTCTATAATCCCACAAGTGGGGTCAAAGATGTACCCTCTAACAGCAGTATTAAAAAGTTAACTTAGAAAATGCTTAACAGGGATGAATAGTATTAGTTGGCATATTATTTTGTCCATCCAATATGCTGTACTGTTTACTGTACTTAGTAATATCTCAAAGTTGATGGTAATGGATGTTTGTTTTGACTTTATCAAGGTTTAAGAATAAGTAGACTTCCCTCTAATTCCAACTTCAATGAAACCAGCCGAAAGAGGCGTTGAAACTTTTAAACGACCTCTCATATTTCTTCTCAATAAAAGTTATTTTTAAATCCAAGTCCCAGCAAGCTATGCCGTTAATGATGTAATAGAAACTTTTTCGATATAATGAAATGTAGAAAATTATATCATCTGTTCATGGGTTTCAAAAATACGTAAGTTGGTAAAGTTTATTTCATGATATTAATCAGAGGCATAATGGTCTTATGACGTACCGAGAGATTTTATTAACGTATTTCATATGCATTTTATACATTTATGCATGCACATTGACCCATGACCAGATGGCGTTATATACGGGTATATATATGTATATGGGATATGGGAAAGGTTATGGAGTTATATACGCACCACCACCTGATCAACTGGTATACGTTGATGATTTTGCCCACAAGAGCCGAGATGATATGATGGGATGCCCTCAGAGGCTTGATGATGTTATGTACGTACAGACCTATGCATTGCATGACATTTATATGCATATGTAGGACAATATAAATATTTCATGATTTACAGAGCTATCCAAACTTGCAGGTTGAGTCCTTTACTCCATGTTTCTTCCATATTCTTTATATATTGATTTACATGCCTTACATACTCAGTACATTATTCGTACTGACGTCCTTTTGTTGGGGACACTACATTCATGCCTGCAGGTGTAGACAATCAGTTTGACGAGCCCTCATAGTAGACGAGGTTAGCATTCAGCGAAGGATCGGTAAGACTCCACCTCACTCGGAGTGCAGCCATATATATAAGTCATCATGTCAGAATTTTGCTACAGACTTATGGGTAGGCCGGTACCCTATCCCATTTTATGTCAAATAATCTTATAGGCTTTGTAGACACAAGTTTATTATGTACAGTATGTCAGAGTCCTTGATGGCCCATATGTATTCATTTTTTTATGAATGATGGTTCATTGATATAACAATTTCCCATTAACAATCGTACATTACGAGTTGTGCCCATGATAGTTACAAAGGAATGAATGAGTTACACCTCGGGCCAGTGCAACACCGGGTGCCAGCCACACCTCCCAAGGTTGGGGTGTGACACCATCTGTGTAGGATCGGTCTAGAGTGGCCTCGACCATTTCTTCTCCTTGATGCAGCCGATGGCCGATACTATACTCGTTGCATCAACATTGAAGTTATACTCCAATAGTCTCGGGGCTTCTCTTCCTCCCCAAGTGATCTGTCAAAATTGTTCTTGCTCATCAGACCATGGTTGCTAGAACCTTGGTCTCTTCTTCTGTCGTTCCTGTTCGGATGGCGACCAGGTCCTTTTCCCCTTCTATCTGTGCTGTATGACTGATAGCGATCTTGGGTCAGCCTTGGATCCTTATCCACAAGTATTTTATACATGTCATTCACTCTATTGGGGTAAACAGACCCTGAAGGGGACCCTAGCGGATTGTCCTCGTCTCTGATCTTTGACTGTTACCTATTATGAACATCGGCCCACGAAACTGCCAGGTACTCCACCAAGTTTTGGTTTAATTATTAAGAAGAAATGGAACTTTCAGATTAAGCCCTTGAGTAAACTCCTGAACGACCCAATCATCTACAACCAGGGGCAAGTCCATCTGTTCCATCTGGAACCTGGACACGAACTCCCTAAGCATCTCATTTTCCCTTTGCTTGACTTTGAAGAGGTCCGTTTTCCTCCTCTCGGCCTTGATAGCACCGGTATGGGCTTTAACGAAGGCATATGAAAGTATAGAAAATGAATCAATAGAATTTGGAGGTAAGTCATCGTGCCATATTATTGCCCATTTGAATAAGGTTTCCCTAAATTTCTTCAACAACACCGACTCGATCTCGTCGTCTTCTAGGTCATTGCCATTTACTGCTCATGTAGGAGGTTACATGCTCGTTTTGATTTGTGGTCCCATTATATTTGGGAATATCGAGCATTTAGAACCTCTTTCGAATCGGCTTCGATGCCACACTCGAGGGGAAAGGTTTCTAAATAAACTTTTTGAATTTGGTCCTTTCCATATTGGAGGCGCTCCCGAGATCTGACCGACCTTTGAATTGTAAGTCTCCACCTTCTTATCACATGCCTCTATCTTCTTCTGCCAAACTCCACCTGTTTTATTAGTGATTTGAGCATTTTCATCACCTCAGAAGTCTCTCCTGGTCCGAACTCATCTGGTTCTGCAATAATCCATTTTTCTCTTCAAGCATTCCCTCTAACCTGCTCGGGTTCGGCCGTGTTCTATGCATGATTTTGACTCAGCAGTTTTGCTATTGCCACTTACTAAGCCTATAACACTTCAAAAATCTATCGTAAGCAAACTCCATCACCTTCCCCTTCGAGTGCTTCTCGAGGTGATGGTCGGGGTGTGCCGCGAATGCTATTTTCAGGATTGTTGGCAGGTTGATATTAATTGAAATTTGTGAGTTGGCATCAACTGGGTCAGCGATTGGTACACCGTTAGGATCAACAGGGGGTACGTTATTTCTTGGTACCACGTAATTATTTTCACCGTGGTGGCCTGAATCAGTGTCAATGGTCAAGTGAGCCGACTGAGAATAGGGTGTGTATGGAATTTCGTATTAAAATCACCACTTGTAATGACTCGACCGTTCATTTTGAGTATTTTATCCCCGATCCCCTATTTATTTTCTCCTCTATGTTGTACCATGATTATGTGAATTGCCGGGGGTGTTTGGTTTTGGTTCAGGTGAGTTTTGGAGTCTAAGGGGACACGTACTCCCTAAGTTGGAGGCTTGAGTTATTAGAGCTGATCGTAGTTTGACTTTTGAGTAGACGACTCCTGAATGGAGTTTTGACAATCCCAATAGCTCGGTATGGTTATTTTAGACTTAGAAGCGTGTCTGGATGTTGATTTGGAGGTTCGTAGGTCATTTCGGGCTGAATTATTGAAAGTTGGAAAGTTGAAGGTTTGGAAGATAGGGAAGTTTGATTGGGGGGGTCGACTTTATTGATATCGGGGTCTGAATCTGATTCCGGACGTTGTACTAGGTCCGTCATGTTATTTATGACTTGTGTGCAAAATTAAAGTCAATCAGAGTTGTTGTGGTATGAATCGACATTGGTTTCGTGTCACGACCCGAAATCCACACCGTTGGGACCGTGATGGCGCCTAGTATTACACTTCCTAGGCAAGCCAACTTTAGAGGTTATTTAGCCAATTCTTTACCTTTAAGTGACTATCAGTAAACAAACTATAATAAGTCGAAATGAATGCGGAAATAAATAAATAACAACTTTGAATATATACTATTACTACCCAGAATCCGGAGTCACAATTCACGAACACACTAAGATTGTACTACAAGTATTTGTCCGAAAGAAAATACAACTGTTTGTGAAATAAGGAAAAACAGTAAGTATGGGGGTATATAAGGGGACGGAAGGGCCCGGGGACGTCAACATGACTACCTAGGCTCTGCAAGCTGTGAGGTCTACAACCAACTTCTCGATCAACCACAACCTGCTCCAAAATCTGCACAGGAAGTACAGAGTGCAGTATCAGTACAACTGACCCCATGTATTGGTAAGTGCTGAGCCTAACCTCGACGAAGGAGTGACGAGGCTAAGGAAGGACACTCACAATATAATCTGTATACGATAAATAATAAAAGTAGAAAAGAAGACATAATAAGGTAGAACAGTAACTTGCAAGAAATAAATATAGTACCCTTTGTATTTCATCAGTGTTCAACTATTACCAATCCTTAAGTACAATTCAAAAGTGCCATACAGCTAACACAGTCAAAGAAAAACATAAACATATAGAATTTGCGGTGGAGAAACTTTATCCCACTGTACATATCATATTTCTCCCTTATTTCCTCTTAATAACATAAATACAGAATATAAATAAAGGTGTTGCAGCGTGCAACCCGATCCCACCGTATCACAATAATCACAACCATAGTTCACCCTTATTTCACCACATTCCACCCTTATTACACCTGTTGCGGCGTGCAACCCGATCCTACCGTATAATATCAATTCACCCTTATTCCTCCTCAATATATCACCCTTATTCCACCTGTTGCGGCGCGCAACCCGATCCTACCATATCAGTACCAATTACTCAATAAGTACAGAAATTTCACAATTTCAACACCAACCCTTCACAATACTTAAACTTCAAAACAAAGTAAATGAGGAGCTTGTACTCTATGAAACTTTACACAACTAAAACTACTAAGCGAGACCAATCCAGAATATGTCATAAAAACACCGATAAACAGCTTAAGAAAATGATAGGATACAATGAAGCTATGGAATAACAACTACCTTCAACAAGTAGAAAAAATGTCTAACAGTTAGCAATTAGGCATGGAAATACAAGTAAAGCATTTAACAGTTAAGGAGGGGAAAGAACAATACAAGAAGAACGAGAAAGAAGCATGCAAGATAGATAAATTGGCGGCGCATAAGTACTCTTCAGCTCACATATA
The DNA here is from genome assembly GCA_005239525.1 of Nicotiana knightiana. NCBI lineage: Eukaryota > Viridiplantae > Streptophyta > Magnoliopsida > Solanales > Solanaceae > Nicotiana > Nicotiana knightiana. The sequence continues at coordinate 10,648 of ML372275.1, forward strand.
TGCCGCTCACATGATTTTCGTATAGGAATTAAAGCAAGGGTTCCTAATCGCTCAAGTCAAAGTTCGGCACAACACTTACCTCGCTCCACATGACACTCAACGCTCAATTACAACTTTTCCTCTAGAATCTACCTCCAACCCACTCATATCTAGCCACAATTAACTTAATAACATCAAATATTGCTACAGGAATCAATTATAATGCATGAATTTAGATTTCTCAAACTTTTCCCCAAAAAGTAAAAAATCGACCCCAGGCCCGTTTGGTCAAAACTCGAGGCTTGGACCAAAACTCATTCACCCATTCATCCATTCACCCCGAGCCCGATTATGCAATTAGTTTTGAAATCCGACCTCAATTTGAGGTCTAAATCCCAATTTCTCAAAAATCCTTAATTCCACCCAAACCCCAAATTTCTACAATGGAATTCCTAAATTTTGGGTTGGATATTCATGAAATGTGATGGGAAGTTGAAAGAAAGTGGTTTAGAATCACTTACCAACACTTAGGGGAAGAAAATATCTTGGGAGAATCACCTCTAGGCCGTCTAGCTTTAGAAAATTTGAAAGAATGGCTTAAGTCCCGTAATGGGACTGTTTAATATCTGGGCGACAGTGTTCATCGCGTTCGCCAGGACACTGTCGCGTTCACGAAGAGCAAGGCTTGCCAAGCTTACACGATCACGAGTCCCTCATCGCATTCGTGAAGGCTACACCCCCGACCTTCACATTCACAAGCCCTTTCCCGCGTTCGCGATTAAGAGATGACTGACCCCTCCCCATGTCCCTATCACTATGCGTTCGCGTTGAGATGGTCGTGTTCGCGAAGGGTAAAGCCCCCAACATTGCGCGTTCGCGACCCAGCCTTCGTGTTCGTAAAGAGGAAAAATCCAGCTAGCCTAATTTCTACTTCGCGTTCGTGAGAGCGCCTTCGCAAACGCGAAGAAGGAAACCAGAAGGCACTGAAACCGTAGAAAAAACCCAGATTTCCAAGATGAAAACATCCCGTAGCCTCTCCGAAACTCACCCGAGCTCTAGGGGCTCCAAACCAAACATGCGCACAAGTCGTAAAACATCATACAAACTTGCTCGCGCGATCAAATTACCAACATAGCACCTAAAACTACGAATTGAGCACCAAATAATACTCGGCAACTGAAGCATGGAGGAGAAGAGCAGGAAAGGGCGAAACCTCTCTTTTCAAAAGAAAGCGACCCGCCAAAAAACATTGCAATAGAGAACTCTTTAGCGGAAATGGTTTTCTGGCCTATTGAAACTCTTTCAGCCGATTCGCGGCAACACATTACTTCAGATCAGATTTGTGCCAATTCCTCCATTCACAGAATGCCCTTATCAATCGGTGCGGTTTTACGAAGCGTCTAAGCTTAGTTCACTCGCGTTGATCAATCAAGAGGGAAATCGAATGGGCATTCAAGCTTGGACTCAATTTGTCTTCCTGGGCCCAAAGCAGTGCAGTCTTTCCTGGCCAAATCAAGGATTTGTGGCTTCTTGCTACGCTACAACACATTCTATGCTGACCCCGGCCCGGGCTGGCTTCTTGGGAAGCCCGTTCCCACCGCGCTCACGGCCCGGCTGGCCTGCCAGCGGTAGTGGGACTTTAAAACTTCTATTTTCACTACCATACATCCGAATCACGTCAAACTAACTCCGTTTCTTACCAAATTTCACAAACAAGTCATAAATATTATATTGGACTAGTACCGGTCTCCGGAACCAAAATTTGGGCCCGGTATCAGCAAGCCAAACAAAAATTAATTATTAAAACCATTAAATTTTCAACAAAAATCCATATCTCGAGCTAGGGACCTCGGAATTCGATTTTGGGCATATGCCCAGGTTCCATATTTCGATATAGACCCATCAGGATCGTCAAAATATGGGTCCATGTCCATTTATTCGAAATATTGACCGAAGTCAACTAAAATTAACTTTTAAGGCACAAATTCATGTTTTTATCAGTTTCTAACATATAAATCTTCCAAGTTAATACTCGGACTATGCGTCTAAATAGAGGAAGGCTAGAATAAGGTTCTAAAGGATTTGAAACACATAGTTTGGTTCTAAATCATAAGATGACCTATCGAATTATCACATTTCGAAATTCGGAAGTTCATAATTTCCTATGCTTGAATTTGGGTTGCGATTCGTAGAATCCATGTTATGTGATGTGATTTTTTGCCCCGAGTAGGTCAGTTATGCGTTTTAGGACTTGATGGTATGTTTGGACGGGGTCTTGGGGGCCCTGTGCGTGATTCAGATTGAATCAGGATTAGTTTTTCGAGTTGTGCTATTGCTGAAGTTCCCAAAATCTAGTGGCATCGCACCTGAGGAGGAGTAGGCAGTAGGTGCAGACTCATAAAAGCGAGTTTTTGATTGCAGAAGAGAAGCTGACCTTGCCCAGCTGATGTCGCAAAAGCGAGATGGTCTCCGCTTCTTTGATGGAAGGAAGCGCAGGAGCGGGCTGGAACGCCGGTGCGAGTTATTCGATGTAGACGCACATGAGCCGATGCGGCCTGGGTTCCTCATAGAATGGAGGTTGCTGGGCTCATTCATGACCTCACCTGCGATGGAAATTTTGCAGGTGCGAGCTCCCTAGGCAGAAAATGGCCAAGTCGGGGTTTGATTTTCATAACCTATTTTTGGACTTAGAGAGCTTGGTGTGAGGCGATTTTTCGAGATATTTTCAAGGAAAACATTGGGGTAAGAATTCCTAACTCGATTTTGGTTAAATTACACGAATCTATTATTGTTTTTATCATCTAATTTGGGATTTGAATTGGAAACTTGGGAAAAAATTTGTGAAACTCCTTAGGCAAAAATTTGGGGATTTGAAAGGTGATTTAAGGCCGGATTTGAGTAATTCTTGTATGGTTGGACTCGTTATCGAATGATTGTTCGGATTTTGTAATTTGGGTCAAGTTCCAAGATGTGGGCCTAGGTTGATTTTTTGAGTTAACTTTTTAATTCTATGCAAAGATTGTAATTTTATTGTTCGAATTAGTTTCCCATAGTTTATATTTATAATATGAAGTTGTTTTGGCTAGATTTGAGCCGTGCGGAGTTGGATAATCGAGGTAAAGGCCTACTAGTGGATTGAGTTAATGTGACTTGAGGTAAGTGACTTGTCTAACCTTGTGTGGGAGAATTTTCCCTTAGGATTTGCGTTGAGTGTGATAATTGTGATATGTGAAATTCGTGTATGCAAGGTAACGAGTGTGTACATGGGCTAAATGCAGAAATTATTGTTTTTAGCTATGTAGATTCCTTTCATGCCTTAATTGAGTTACCTTAACATGTTATAGTCATCATTTCTAGTCTATTTTTACCGGTCTACTTGTCTTATCTCTTACTTGTTAATTGCTCTACATGTTTAGTTGAAGTCATTGTTTCCTTTATTCCATACACATTATTTAACCGTTGAATTCTTTACATGAAGTTGTTATTCTTGGAATATCTTGTTGTTGAAATTGGTATTGAGTTATAAGGGCCGTGATCTGCATTGAGCCAAAGTGTTAAGTTGTGAAATACTATTCTGGTTGAGTTATTCACTACCGATTATTATTTTTGAGACTCTTGTGTATATTATGGTTGAGCCATGTGCTATTTATTGTAAAAACTCTATTATTGTTGGTTTCTGTATCAAGTTGTGATATTGGGAACTTGAGGTGAGATTTGTGATACGTTGTGACATTGATATGCATGCGATGGTATAAGGTTTTGGGTTGAAACGCATAAGTGAGATAAGGTGGGATTGAGTACACGTGGCTAGTAGGGGAACTACTAGAAGTCATGCGGTGTGATAAGGTGCGCAAAAATGCAGAATGCTATTTCAGAAAAATAATTTTCAAAACTAAATGTAAAGGCTACCGTGGTGATATAAGGAAAGATTATGACTCATTCTTGTGATTTGAGACTACGAAGCGGTACCTCGGTAGTGACTCTTGTTGGTATTTCTTGTCACGCCCCAAACCTGGGCCTGGACGTAAAACGGCATTCGGTGCCTGACTACATGTGACCGAGCAAACTAACTGGCTGGCTGAATCAACATGTGATATCATAACATACTGAATGCGGTAGATAAACTAACACATGCTGATATACTGAAAGTCTGGATGATATAAATCAAAGTGCATAAATACTAATACAATTCTAAAACATATTTGTAGCCAACATAGCTTAACATAAAAAGCCTGCAACTCTATCTAACTGTTACTCTAGTCTATGAAGCCTCTAATGAAGTACTGAAAACACTGACCGTCTGAAAATACTGAAGATTGTAAGGTAATGATAATGCCCCGAAAGAATTGGGGATTACCGAATAGCTGGTACGAGAATCCTATCGCTCTGAATCATCAACCTGTAAATCATTACTTGCATCATGAGATGCAGGCCCCGGGAAAAAGGGACATCAGTATATTTGAATTGCACTGGTATGTAAAGCAACTGAAAGAAAGAATTATAGACACTGAAATTGAAACTAAGATGATAACTGAGAATTAATAATTGATACCTGAAATGATAACTACTAATAACTGGTAATTGATATGATAACTGATAACTGAAATGGTAACTAATAATTGAACTGAAAGGAAGTAAGGATATGAATACTCCCTCTTCTAAATGAGGAAAAACCTGTTTATATGAATATAATACTCCAGCCTCAGGCCTAATACATATATGTGCACAAACTGTGGCCTCGGGCCCAAGTATACATATACATAACTGCAACCTCAGGTCCAAAGATGCATAAAGCATAAACTGCGGCCTCAGGCCCAAAGATGCATAAAGCATATAAACTGCGGCCTTAGGCCAAATACAGGTGTTCAACATTTAGGAATTTAAAATCAGGAACTGAGAATCATACTACAATACATGATACTGAAATACCGAATCATATTGAATTACATGATACTCGAATGCTGAATAGAACTAGACTGAGACATGTATTCATGAACTGATTATGAAAACTGAAACTTCAACTGTTTATGACATGCTGAGTAATCTATACTGAGAATCATGGGCATCAAACCCAAGTCTATATTGATTACACACTGATTTCACAACGATTAGAATGAAATTCATGAACGCGTTATGAAGATAGAGAATCAAAGTTCTGCAACTATTCAAGGAACTAGGCTTAACTATATTTCTGAGGTAATTAGCAACATGGTAAAAGAAACATATTGTAGGGAGAATCATTAACATTCCCAAACATAGAGAGTTAGCCTCACATACCTTAACTTCATGCTCTTGAGCGTAATACAATATTTGTGAACCCTTTCAACTTTAATCTATAGCAGTACAAGTCAAAGGGATTCCATATTGGCAATTATAATCATGTTTTGGTAACTTAAGAATTTTATCAAACACTTGGTGGGAATATTGCTTCACAGTCCTTATTAATGGTGTCTCTACACCCAATAACCCAGTCCTTATTAATGGTGTCTCTACACCCGCTAGAATAAATTAGAGGGTGAAGACATTACCTCTTTGAAGTTCAATCCCCTTGAATTCGAGTTCTAGAGTTACTTCTCTCAACAATGATGTCCCAATCGAATATCTAATGATATGGAGGGTTTACCCATGTTAATAAGATGTTTGGAAATCAAAATTAACTTAGAAACACCATTAGAACTTACCTTGGGTGGTGGAGGGATTGTCGTGCCCCCTTTTCCTCGCACGGGTCAGGTGCGGAGAGATCGGGTTTATGACATTTTGGACAACGCCTTAAAGGAGGAGGTTTTAGGAAGATTCGCCACCTAACAATTTTGTGGTGCGTTAGGGCACCTAGAGTAGATAACTCATGAACTAGTTTGCATTACCAGAGATTGGGTAAGGTCTTGAAGTTATCCTAAGGGGAAGGTGTTAAGCACCCCTCAAGATCCACAACTGTGGGTCCCAACCAAGAAGTTTTGTGAATTTGGACGGTAAACAAATAGCAAGTAAGGTTCATATAAGAGGGGATTTCAAACAAGTATGAAAATCTTTAAAGGTTTTGGGAAACATTAGAGTAAAAACATTTGAAAAGAATTGTCCTAGATTTAAAGTAATACGTATCACATTAATGCAATACCCGGTATGTCACATCCTCAATGAGGGGCTACACGTGGTATTAGGGCACCGATCATCATATCCGTATTCTACCCTTCCCACCCCGTAAAGGTATTTAAAATACGCGTGTTGGTCACGAAAGCTTATCGCGTGCTATTACCCGTCCCATTCTATAAGTCCTGGAGGGTATTTAGGACTACTAAATCCTACAAGGTGAGTACTAGGCCGAACCCCTAGGTTTAAAAGGACAAAATTCTAAGCGACATACAAAACAATTAGGTCTATAAATATGGGAACACATAAGGGCAGATAAGAGGCTCACAGATCCCTCCACAGGTAAACACATAGATATCACGTCTCAAACACAACCATGGTCTCAAAGACATGATTTAAAACAAGAGTTTTAAGTTGGAAAACAGTAGGTTTTGGGTTTCTTGAAACTCAGTAATAAAGCAGGAAGTTTAAAAGGACAAAATAGTTTTGAGAAGAGAATGATTGATTTTAAAATTCCAGTGATTTAAAGACTGGAGCAGGAATTAAAAATGCATAGTAGTTTAGTGAAGTCCCTAGTGAAAAGTAAATGGGAAACTTCAGAGAAATCAGTAAAGCATGATCTTAGAATAACAAAGTGATCCAAAAGGGGAAGTGACTTTAAAAGATTAAGCAGTTCGAAGCAAAGTAGAAGTCAGTAGTTTAAGGAAAAAATTTAGTGAAAAGGAGAATGAGTAAGCTATTTCAGAAACCAGTAGTTCTAAAAATAACAGAGCAAGGATTCGAACATAATGATTTTGTAGAAGGGATAATTGTTTGGAAAATCCATTAGTTGTTAGGCAAAGCAGGAGTGAAAACAATGACAAACAACAAAGTTCTAAGGATTTCATAAGAGACTGATTAATTCTAGAGATCACTTTTAATACAAGCCAGACATAGAACGACCAATCTTGGTTTTAATGAATATTAGGCCTAAAGTTTGTCTAAGCGTGCATATATACTAATTATTTGTTAAAAGGAGTGAAATATAGAGTGTAACGCTGATTTTAAGGACATAAATGATAATGCATTTGCAGAAAAACGCTTAAACCATTTAACACGATTTTAGCGAGGTCCCCAGATTTAATACCTACTGACTAGGTGTTTAACAGAGTATAGCTGAAAACAGACATGATGAAAGCGAAAAATCCTAAGGAACATGGTGTCTAATGCATACATGAGTGCCTAAAACATGGTTTCTAAATGTGGTGCTTATGAAGATGCAACAACAGTAACATTATGGTAGTTTTATTACTTTATTAGAGTTGTCAACTGTGAGCAGGTCTTGTGAGATGTCATGAATATAATATATATGCTGAAATAAGAACCTAAGCATGATTTCTAAAGCAAGAGATGCATGTCCTAAAGAGGATGTCTATTACACACATAGGGAAATAAATCCTATGGTCATGATTTCTATCCATTACTATACTAAACATGCATAACTCCCTCCCACATTCACTATCCAGCCCCCAATATCTTTTTACAATTTATTACAAGCCAAGAATAATGAATTACATCATTAGAAGAAAATAAGAAGCTACTTGTATAGGGATCCTTCAATCAGGCCCATTCTTCCACCTCAATCATTTCGAGTTTCACAGCCTTACATGGTCTGGGTGCGGCAAAGCTCCCTAGGGCCCTCGTGGGTCCCTGACCAATACCAGTACCCAGATATAATTACCAAAATTAAGCACGTGCAGTGTGGAATTACCAGCCTCAGTGTGTCAAAGTTCAGAGGGAACTCATGGGTTCCCTAGGCAATGCTCACACTGAGGGGGTAGAACCTAAGTTTTCTAGGAATACTGTAAGGTACCAGGAGTGAGTTTAAAAGAGGAACATAGTTTTTGAAAAGACAGGATTCAGTTGAGAGATTTTATAAACTGAAGAGTTACTTTTAGAACTAACTTCTGAAAACAAACAGAAGTACCAGACCAATCAAACAAGTTCAGTAATACATAGGTTCACACAAGGGTAATGGGAATAGGGGACAAATAATCCACATAATAATCAGGAGGAGATACATAAATTTAATAAACTTGTTTAGACATAATTGCACAAATCAGAGAGGTTCAAGGGATCAGGGGACAATAGAGTTAAATAGGATGTTGAACAACCTAATAGATGTATATAGGAATAGACTGAACATATGTAAATATTATTAACTCAGCCAAAGAATATAAGTCCTAAAGAGATAAGGCATGGTAAGTATTAATAGAGAAAAACAAGAGATTAATCACATGTTGAGCAACAAAAACACAAATAGAAGAAATTCAGGAAGATGACAACCTGAAATAGTAGTAAACACATTGGTTTGAAACTGGAATACTAATTAGAACGTACCAATGAGAAAAGAGTAGGCAGAATGAAAGAGCAAAATGAGCACAATGGTTAGCCTTGGCTTACAGCCTGATAACAGTAGACAAGAGCAAAAGAGAGCAGCAGTAGAGCAAAGAGCTTTGTAAGAAAGAAAGAGTTTTAGCACAAGAAGGCTTAGAACAGTGATGTTGTTCCTCTCCCTTTTTTTTGTTTAATGAAAGAGCAGAAGTATATATAGTTTGAAAAAAAGCAGTAAATAAGGTAAAAATAAAAGTCAAGTAGTAATTAGGGGGGCTCAGAATCAATCAGTGAAAAAGCAGCAAAGATACTCCCTTAATTGAAGGAGTCGAGTTCAAATCAGTAATAACATGCAACACATAAGGAAAGTTACCATATGTAGCTTGGGAGAATATTCAAATAGAGTAAAATCAACATAAGAACCCCTTAATTGAAGGGGTTAAGTTCGAACGGTTAGCAAGCAAATAGCAAATAAGGGAAATAAAGTCAGCATCATACTAAGTAAGGAAATAATCAAGATCTGTTAACTAAAACAATCACTCCCTAAAGTCAAGGGATTCAAATTCAAACGGTAAAACACACAGTTGCATAGGGAAAAGTAAAAATCAGTCAAGACTCAATCAAGGAAAGAATCAGGTTTACTAAGCAATAGGGAAATCACTTAAGACTAGGTTCAGGAACTCCAATTAAGGAGTGATTCAGTAAAATCAATCAATTTAAACAAACGAGTAGCATTCTAGGGTTTTTAAAAAACTTTTAAACCATCAAATAAGGGAATCTGAATCAGTTAAGAGAGTTATAACACCATACTGCATCATATAAATAGGTAAGGCGAACAATCGTAGCAAACAGGCAGACTTAGCAACATTGACAGAAAGAGGCAAGGGATGAACAAGCATATAATCACATAGAGATGATGCAAGTAAACTAAAGACTCATTCGAAGCATGATAATTACAGAAAACCTAACAGGAATCAAGCAGCAAGAAGACCCAAACACAAAAGTCCAAAAAATTAAGGCTTTTAACATAAACAAGATAAAAGTCACAAAATTATCACGATATGTAGAGAACAGACTTAAGAACGAAAGTAAACTCAGTTAAAAACTAGCACAAAAGAAGTTTTGAGAAACCCTAGTTTGAAAGGAAACCAAAATTAGGGTTTCATAAGAAAGTAGAGAAAAATAGGGGAACCTGCCGTGAAACTCAGGGATAGTGGTGGTTATAGCATAATCGAGTAAAAAACCCACCGAAGAAAGGCCGAAAACAACCCAAGAAGGAGATCCAGTAGTGAGTTGGGCATGATCGAAACCCTTAAAGGTCTCAGAGACGAGGTGAACCGGAGAAATGAGGCATTATGGAGGCTGGTGGTCGAAAGATGGTGATCGGAGGTGGCCGGAGAAGAGAGAAACTTCATCGGAGAAGGAGGTTAACAAGGAAGGTTCTAGAGAGAAGGGGGAGAGAGAGAGAGACCAGAGATAGAGAGAGAGTCGGTCTCGAAGAATGAGGGGTCGGGGAAGGGGTAGTTAGGAATTAATTATGGTAAGAACAGATCTGGGCCGTTGATCTCATTTGATCAACGACTCAGATTAATTGGGGGTTGGGCCGGGTAGAGAATTGATTTGGGCTGGGTCATTTAGTGGTCTGATGGGTTGGGCAATTGGGTTTAAATATTGGGTTAAAATGTGGCTAAAATTAAAATAAATATGGCTAGATGTTGAATACCCAATAAAATAGATAATTAATTAATTAAAATAGCCAATAATTATATAAAAATGACATTAAGTTAAAACAGGTAAAATCACAGTATTTAACTAATATTAGGTGTAAAAATGCATAAATTTCGAATTGAAATAGTGCAAAAATGTCCAATTGGGCCATAATTATAAAATTGTTGTAATGAAATTAAATAAGACCCAATTGGCTAATTTGTGAAATAATTGAGTTTCACTAGATAAAAAATTGATTATAAATAACATACTAAGCAGGGAAATATTTTAAAATTATTTCTAGCATAATTTATGAATTATTTAAATATGAAATATTAAAATAAACAGGAAAATAATTTAATAAAAATATGGAAAAATAGGGAAAACACTCATTATTACAAAGAGTAATTTTGAGGGCTTATATACAAGTTTGAAAATAATTTAAGGAAAAATTGGCAATCAACAACTTTCCCTCTTTACCCGAGAATGATGAAAGAGTTGTCGGGTAAAGATATGATGGCCAATTTTGACCGAGAGGTAATCGTGGGAGAGAATTAAGCCGCACCCTGGCTTCTAAGCTGCCTACATATCCCTGGTTTTACAGGAATCAGGCTGTATGTAGTTCCGGAATCATCGATGAAATATACCGGTGATGTTTCACAAGAACGGACGCCAGGTGCGAGGTAAGGTAAAGTAGGAAGGTCTTACGGGGTTGTATCGGAGAACTAGAACGGTCCGCTCCTGCCTGGTTGACTGTTCCGGCCGGATTACCTGCAAATAAATAACAAGCTTATATCATGCATAATATAAACATGATGCAAGTTCCCGTTGGACTATGAATGCTGTCTTTGGACAATTGACGATGATTGTCCTTAAAGCATGATATCTTGGGCCATGAATCGCTTGGTGCGGGATTTGCAGGCTATGAAATGATGTTCTCGGGCCATGAGGATGGTGCGTCCGAACCATGGTGCCTTTGAATAATGATATGCAAGTTGAATAAAAGAGATCCTCAGGCCATGAAATGATGTTCTCGGGCCATGAAGATGGTGCCTCCGAACGAGCCTTTGGACAAGTTGGCGATATTTCAGCCCATGAAGAATGTAGTAGTATTATACTAACAAGACAGAGTTTAGTCTTGGGATTTGAGAAAGAAAAGAGGGGCAGAGCTTAGACCGAGAGAAGCATAAATAAATAACGTCACGAAAAGTGGTTGCTTTGAAGAGGTAGATAGGAGCTTTATGCAATGAAGTAAAATGCAGGGGAGGTAGTGTGGAACCTTGGAAGGCAGAATGGCAGCCTTATGCAGTGAAAGAAATAAAAATGCAAGGGAGATAGTGTAGAACCTTGGAAGGCAGAATAGTAGCCTTATACAATGCAGGAAATAAAATGCAGGGGAGGTAGCATGGAACCTCAGAAGGCAGAATGGTAGCCTTATGCAATGCAGGAAATAAAATGCAGAGGAGGTTGCGTAGAACCTCGGAAGGCAGAATGGTAGCCTTATGCAATGCAAAAAATAAAATGCAGGGGAGGTAGCGTAGAACCTCGGAAGGCAGAATGGTAGCCTTATGGAATGCGGAAAATAAAAATGCAGGGGAGGTAGCATGGAACCTTGGAAGGCAGAATGATAGCCTTATGAAATGCAGGAAATAAAATGCAGGGGAGGTAGTGTAGAACCTCGGAAGGTAGAATGATAGCTTTATGCAGTGCAAGAAATAAAATGCAGAGGGTGACAGTGTTTAGTCTTGAAAGGTACAATAGCCTTACGCAGTGTGGGAAAATAAACGACAGTAAGAGTTCTTAGCTGATGATAAACTGCGGTAATGCGATTGTGATGAATAAGCATTGTTTCTGATGATAGTAAGCGCCGGCATGTGCGACGAGTTTGAGAGCGTGTCTTTAAGAAATATGCATCTTGAGAAGATAGTAATGTGTTCTGGGATTTTTCCGTCTTTGTGCCTGCATCCAAAGAAAAATTGTGAGTTCTGTAAAGGGGAGGGTTAGTTCGCATCCCCACTGTCTCGGCTCGGCATGTCTGCTTGATAACGAGGACTTCGTTGTTCATATAACAGGGGTAGCGTTGCTAAAAAAGCTATTTTGAGAAGCAAATATGCATGGTTTTATAAAAATATAACATATCATTTAAAGTAATTTCTTTGGATGAACCGACGACCACGACACGGTTCAAGACATTTCAACCTCTCTTGCTATGAAATTTTGAGGGTCCTCCTCAAAATTCTGCCCTAGTTTGATGGGTGAATGCTTCTGGCTGTTGCTTGTGCGGTGCTCGACTGCATTTGCTTTGGAATTTTGAGGTCCCTCCTCAAAATTCTGCCCCAGTTTCCATTCGTAGGGGAAATGAAATTTTTATTAAAATGTGACCGAACCCATAGAGCTGCCTACGTATCCCCTCTTAAACGGGAATCAAGTCAGGCGTAGTTCAATTTACAACATTTGATAAAAGCATGAAAGTTACACATAGTAGCGCTTGACTGCATCTGAGTTGATTGGCTTTGGCCAGATTTCTCCATCCATTTCTGCAAGTATGAGTGCTCCTCCTATCAGCACTCGATGAACCATGTATATGCCTTTCTAATTGGGAGAGAATTTCTCTTTTGCTTCGTCTTGGTGAGGAAAGATCTTCTTTAACACCAGTTTCCCCGGTGTGAATCGTCTCGGCTTGACTTTCTTGTTGAAGGCTCTGGTCATTCTGTTCTGATATAGCTGACCATGACAAACTGCGTTCATTATTTTCTGTCTATGAGGGCCAATTTCTCATAACGGCTTCGTACCCACTCTGCATCGCTGAGTTCGGCTTNTATGACAAACTGCGTTCATTCTTTTTCCGTCTATGAGGGCCAATTCCTCATAACGGCTTCGTACCCACTCTACATCGCTGAGCTCGGCTTCTTGTATGATTCTCAGGGATGGAACTTCGACCTCGACAGGAATAACGGATTCTGTACCATAAACCAACATGTAAGGATTGCCCCAGTTGATGTGCGGGCAGTGGTGCAGTATCCTAGTAAGGAGAATGACAGCTTCTCATGCCATTGCTTGTGCTTCTCTATCATCTTTCTCAATATCTTCTTGATATTCTTGTTGGTAGCCTCAGCAGCTCCATTCATCTGAGGTATGTATGCGGTGGAATTCTTGTGTTTGACCTTGAAGGTTTCACACATGGCTTTCATCAGGTCACTGTTGAGATTGGAACCATTGTCGTTTATGATTGACTCTGGAACTCCGAATCGACAAACTATGCGGTCGCGGACAAAGTCGGCGATGACTTTCATAGTAGCTGCTTTGTAAGAGGCTGCTTTGACCCATTTGGTAAAGTAATAAATGGCAACTAGAATAAACCTGTGTCCGTTGGAGGCGGCATGCTTGATTGGTCCAATAACATCCATGCCCCAAACGGCGAACGACCATGGAGAACTTGTTGCATTAAGCTCACTGGGAGGTACCTTTATCATATCCCCATGTATCTGACAACGGTGGCATTTCCGGACATACTGGATGCAATCCGTTTCCATGGTCATCCAGAAATAACTGACCCGAAGTATCTTCTTTGCTAGAAAGAACCCATTCATATGAGGACCGCATGTACCAGCATGTATCTCCTCCAATAGTTTTGTTGCTTCTTTTGCTTCGACACACCTTAGTAAACCCAAATCAGGAGTCCTCCTATACTTGATCCCTCCGCTGTGAAAGAAATTGTTTGACAACATTTGAAGTGTGCATTTCTATGTAGCGTTTGCAAGTTCTGGATATTCTCCCTTTTCCAAGTACTCCTTGATATCATGAAACCAAGGCAAACCGTCCGCTTCTTCTTTAACATGGGCGCAGTAGGCCGGCTGATTGTGGATCCTCACTGGGATGGATCGATGAAATTCTTGTCTGGATGCTGGATCATAGATGACAAGGTAGCCAATGCATCGGCAAACTCATTCTAGATTGTAGGGACGTGACGAAACTCTATCTTTGTAAACCTCTTTCTCAACTCCTGTACACGATGTAGATATGGAAGTATCTTGGAATTCTTGGTCGCCCATTCTCCTTGTACGTGGTGTATCAATAGGTCTGAATCACCAATCACTAATAACTCCTGAACGTTCATGTCGAGGGCCAAGTTGAGCCCTAAGATGCAGGCCTCATATTCAGCTATGTTGCTGGTGCAGGGGAACCTGAGCTTGGCGGATACTGGATAGTGCTGACCGGTTTCTGATATTAAGACTACCCCAATACCTACACCTTTGAAGTTTGCGGCCCCATCAAAGAACATCCTCCAACCTCTCCTACGAATGGCACTTCTTCATTGGGAAAATACGTTTTTTAATGGTTCGCATTCCCCGTCCACAGGATTTTCAGCGAGATAATCTGTTAATGCTTGTCCTTGACCGCCTTCTGAGTCACGTAAATAATGTTGAACTCACTTAACAGGATTTGCCATTTGGCCAGTTTGCCAATGTGCCTGGGCTTCTGAAAGATGTATTTCAACGGATCCATCCTTGATATGAGGTATGTTGTATATGCACAGAAATAGTGCCTCAACTTTTGTGTGACCCAAGTCAGAGCACAGCAAGTGCGTTCCAATAAAGAGTACCGGGCTTCATATGGAGTGAATTTCTTGCTAAGATAGTAAATGGCCTGCTCGTTCCTTCCTGTTTCGTTGTGTTTCCCAAGAACACAACCGAAAGCTCCATCTAACACAACAAGGTAAAGTAATAGAGGTCTACCTGGATCGGGTGGTACCAGGACTGGTGGTGTTGAGAGGTACTCCTTGATTCTGTCGAAGGCTTTTGGACAATTCTCGGCCCATTTGGTTGCAGCATCCTTTCTCAGCATATTGAAAATTGGTTCACAAATGACGGTAGATTGGGCTATGAACCGGCCAATGTAATTGAGCCTCCCTAGGAAACTCATAACATCCTTCTTGTTCTTTGGTGTCGGCAATTCTTGGATGGATTTGACCTTTGATGGATCCAGGTCTATTCCTCAGCGACTGACAATGAACCCCAGCAACTCTCCAGCAAGAACCCCGAATGCACACTTTGTAGGGTTAAGTTTCAAATTGTACTTCCTTAACCTGTTGAAGAACTTCCTCAGGTCTTCCATATGGTCAGTGGCTTTCTTCGATTTGATGATTACTTCGTCCACATATACCTCGTTCTCCTTGTGAATCATATCATGAAATATAGTAGTCATAGCTCTCATGTAGGTGGCCCCTGCATTCTTCAGACCGAATGGCATAATCTTGTAACAATACACTTCCCACGGCGTAATGAATTCTATTTTCTCAGCATCTTCCTCGTCCATCCAAATCTGATGGTAGCTATCAAAACAATCTACAAGGACTGCAACTCATGCTTGGCGCAATTGTCAATTAGGATGTGTATATTTGGCAAGGGGAAGTCGTCCTTCGGACTGCCCCGGTTGAGATCCTGATAGTCGACACAGAATCTAACCTTCCCATCTTTCTTTGGCAAAGACACGATATTGGCTAACCATGTCGGGTATTCAACCACCCCAAGAACCCCGGCGTTGATCTTCTTGGTGACCTCTTCTTTGATTTTCAAGCTCATGTCTGGTTTGAACTTCCTGAGCTTTTGCTTCACCGGTGGGCATGTCGGATTGGTTGGCAACTTGTGGGCCACAATAGATGTACTGAGGCCAGTCATGTCATCATACGACCAGGCGAATATGTCTTTATATTCTCTTAAAAACTCTGTATATTCCTCCTTTTCTAATGGCGACAGATGAACGCTAATGCGTGTTTCTTTGACGTTCTCTAAGTTTCCCAGGTTGACAACCTCAGTCTCGTCCAAGTTAGACTTGGGTATATTCTTAAAGTTCTCGACCTCTTTAACAATATCCTCAGGTATATCATCCTCGTCTGAATCAGAATCCGTTTGTTGTGTTGCCTCATTGCATGTCACAGTCGTCGGTTCATTAAGATAAGTAATAGTAATGCTGTGTAAATAAAGTAATGGGGAGGAAAACAGTAGCAAGTAAATATATGATTTATAGAGAAACTGCAAATGCTTTGATAAATTGAATAATCATTTGAACATAGGAGCTCTTTCTTGAAGAAATTAAAAATGCGAAAAAGGAAGAAATTTTGTTTAAAATAAATAAGTTGTAAATGAATGCTTGTTTTGTTAGCCTTGCTACCCCGAGGCTTGACGGGCTTTGGTCGTCCTGACAGACCAATTCTTGAGATATGATCCTCTGCTCATGACTTGTACGGAAGGGCCTTCCTCCCCCGCCTCTTCAAGAATGACACATCACTCCATGTCATCATCGTCTAGAAATAAATCCCAAATTGCCGCTAACGCTTCCTCTTCGTCCGTACCGTAGATGATATCAATTTGCGGGAAAGTTTTCTCCAGGTGAGGTATCGGCTGCTCCAATGGGTAGTAAGGATTGCGCCATGGTGGCGACCAGTCCTTGAATTCCTTCCAAGTGTACTCATACCTCAGCCCGAAAGTGGTACCGTTCTTTTTGAGTGTTATTGGCTTCGTTATTCCCTAGATTGTTTTACCGAGACCTTTGCCTGGCTCGTATCCTTTCTAGTTCAAGATGATCTCGATCTTACTGTACCACCATTTTTCCTTAACAATGGTGTTAACTCGTTCAATGTTGTGGTAGATTTCTCCACCCAGCTTCCTTCTCCCATCAATGACCGAAAAAGTCTGGCGACCGTAGATGTGGTTTCTACCGTCTCCATGAATGATTACCTCTTGATGATTCCATTCAAACTTCAACGCTTGATGTAAGGTTAATGCCACGGCCCCATCGACGTGTATCCAAGGTCGCCCTAACAATAAGTTGTAGGATGCGGGAACGTCTATCACTTGGAAGTCTACATCGAACCAGGTTGGTCCCATCTATAAGCATAAGGTGATTTTTCCCATGGTGGACCTCTGCGAACCATCAAAGGCCTTTACATTGATCTCTCCTTCTTTTATATCATGTAGACTTTTGCCCAATTTCTTGAGTGTGATCAGCGGACAAATGTTGAGGCTGGAACCCCCATCAATTAAGATCCTTGTAATGAAGTGGTCCTCACATTGAACAGTGATGTGCAGTGCTCTATTATGCCCTAACACCTCGGGCGGCAGCTCATCTTCATGGAAAGTAATCTTGTGGCTTTCCAGAACCTGGCCCACCATGTTTTCCATCTCCCCACTGGTGATATTGTCTGGTACGTATGCATCACTCAGCACTCTTAGCAAGGCGCTCTTGTGCGTCTCAGAATTCTGTAATAGAGAGAGGATAGATATATGAGCTGGTGTCTTGTTTAACTGGTCGAGGATTTAGTGCTGCTTGGCTTGGATCTTTCTCCAATGATCGTCTGAACCTGTCTCAATGGTAGGAGGACGGTTGGCGGCCTACTTGCTAGATTCAGCCAAATGTTCAAGGGTATAAACTCTGCAAGTTCTGGTCATACCCTGTGCAGCAATGGCTTCCTCAGACTTGCTTTTACCCTTTCTCCTTGCTTCAGTTGTGTAGTCCCATGGGATGGCGTTTGAGTAAAGGGTGGCGTTGTTGACATTGCCACTGGAATAGGTGTGGTCATCCTCATTCCCACTAGAGTATATGTTATAGGTGTCCGGACTGCTACTTCGAGTGGCCGTACAAACTCAACTTCGATCGACACTAGGGACTTTTCCTTTGCGGGCGGTCTCGTTCAAACTCGAGTGGAATGGACATGTTTACCTCACCATCCTCGGATGGATGCATCTGAACCACAATTGGGTTGAGAGTAATTGCGGGCTTCTTCGGATCACCCTCTGCAATCAACCCAATTGATCCCTCAGGATCCCAATCATCATCTACTTCAATCATATAGACACCACCTTTATGGTGTGGCAGCAGATTATTGCGAATATTAGGAGCAGGGTCCTTGTCTACAATGATCTTTTTGTATATGAGGGTTTGTATCTTGCCTTTCAAGGAACGACATTCCTCAATGGTATTTCCCTTCATGCTGGAGTGGTAAGCACAAGATTTGTTTGGGTTGATCTACTGAGAAGGGTTCTCAGGGGTGGCAGCAGGAATGGGTGTGACGTAACCGGCGGCTTTGAGTTTTTCATATAGTTGATCAATGGGCTCGGCTATGGTATTATACTGTTTTGGAGGGCGAAGGTCGAAGTTAGGGCGAGGTCTTGGGAAGTTTTGGCAAGTAGGTGGTGATTGGTAGTGAGAAGGTTGGGAATTGTAGGCATTGTAAACGGGGGCTGGTTGGGAGTATTTTGGCGAGGTAGGCTGATATATGGGTGGTGGAGCTTGATATGCAGGTGAGGGTGCTTGGTATTGAGGTGAAGGTGCTTGGTAACTTGGAGCTGGTTGGTATGTGAGTGAGGGTGCTGGATATACTTGGTATTTGGGCGGGGACTTGGCTTGTTGGGCAACCATTATGGCTCCCACATACCTTTTCTTGGACACACCACCTGAGTGCAGAGCTTTATTAGTAGCTTGTAAAGCTTTAAAGTTGGTAACCATACCGCTTTTGATTCCCTCTTCGATTCGCTCTCCCAATTTGATGATGTCAGATAATTTGTGACCTTTGACCATTATCAGCCGCTCGTAATATTGAGGATCCTGCGCTCGTGCAAAGAATTTTTCATTTGTTCCTCTTCTAAGGCTGGCCTAACCTTGGTAGCTTCTGACCTCGAACGAGTAGCATACTCGCGAAAGGTCTCCGTTAGCTTCTTCTTTAAATTCTGGATGTAGAATACATCCGGAGCATTCTCCGTGTTGAACCTGAATCGATCCATGAAGTCTGTTGCCATGCTTACCCAATTAGTCCATTTCTTTGGATCCTGGCTGATGTACCAGGATAGTGCATCTCCTTTCAAGCTCCTCAGGAAGAGTTTCATGCAGATTCTTTCATCTTTTCCCATGCCAACCAATTGGTCGCATTAAGTTCTCAAATGGACTCTTGGATCACCAGTACCATCGAACATCTCGAACTTAGGAGGTTTATATCCCTCGGGCAATTCGATATCAGACTGTATGCAAGGATCTTCATAGTTCAGCCCCTCAATCCCTTTAACTCCTTCGACGCCCTGAACTCGGTTGGTCAACTTCTTGAGTTCCTCGACCAAATTCCTGATGAACCTATCCTTCTCGTCAGACTCAGGGGTATGCGGTGTGGAATGGGCAACGATTTCTACATAAATAGGATTATTGTAGGCTTGGAAGTGGTCTTTTGTCTGATCTTGTAGAGGTGGAGTGTTATGGTGACAGTCATTGCATTGTGCTGGGGGGACTTGGTCATTGGGGTGATTCGGTTGTTTAGGGATATTTTGTGGTAAAGTGGGGTTTGGAGCATTTGGGAAGTGGACATCCAGAACATTGATGGAAAGTGATAGGTGAGCCAAATTCTTGATTTGGTCAAGTTCCTCTTGGAACTTCAGCAGCTTCTTCTCCAGTGGAGACATACCCTCTTGCAGAACCTGAATACCCCGACCATCAGCGATCTCAACCTGTTCATCCCTGTTGTCTTTTCTGACGCCGCTTGCCTCTGCCATCTTAGTTTTACCCTTGCCTTTTCCTTTGGGAGGAGTATGAGGAGGGCCCTTTGATCTTGTGAGGTAGGCGGATGATTCCTGAATGCACGAACTAACCTTTGGGGAGGGGAATGATAAATAAAGAAAACAAAAACAAAAAGGTAATGAAGTTAGTGAGGAGTCATAAAATATTGCAATATTTAAACACGTAGTGCAGAAATGTAAAGCGTATCCTTAATTAGGGAACCTCTTGAGCCCGAGGTAGGCCTAGAGACAAATTAATTTGGAGAACTTAAGATGCTAAATGCCTCATTTTATTGATAATAAAATAGACAAATCCAACACGACTCTAAGAATGCGAAAAATATAAAATGTCACTAATGGCCAGTGGCCTTATTACATCAGAAGGCAAAGTAAAGACAATCCTATCTACTTGCTAGAAGGACCTTCCCCAGACTCGGCATCTCTGCTCGCCTTGATCAGCGTCCCCATCTCGCGGAGTCCCAGCAGCAATTTCTTTCTTTGTCGGGAACACCATCAAACGCAAGAAGCACACTATAAAGTACCCGACGGTGAATGTGCCCAGAGAAGTAAGGGAGAACTCTTCCTAATGAGTGTGGTAAGACTGGCTAAAACCATACCTCTCATACAAATAGTCAAAGTGGATGTACGAGTCTTTCAAGCAGACCAAGTCTGGATTTTTCTTTAGTCACATCATCTTGAGAAAACCTCGGCCAGTACGGTTTTTAGGCATCAATAACCCTGGAGACTCCCAAGCTAAACCGGCTAACCCTCATATTTCCTCTAGCAATGGTGTCATCTCATTGTTTCCAAAGCGAAAAACCGACCGATCACAGTCCCAGAACAGGGTAGCAGCTTCTATCAACATGTTGTTAGGCTGAATGTACAGAAGAGAGGGTAGGTTGCCCAAGTGTTTTCTGACGACTGTTTTGTCACTGGAGTGAGATCCTCCCACCAGTTTAGTAGTTTGGGGTGGATATTGGTGACCATGCCGAATCTGGGGACCTCGTGCCTCATTTCTGCAAAACAAACAGGTTAGGCCCTTACCCCCACCAGACTCTACTACTTAACATCAATAATTAGCATGGGCATTTAGTTCTCCAAATAAATGCACAGAACGTGAAGGCGTCCGTTTGGGTTCCAGGGAAACCCAATGGACTTTGAACAAGGTTATCTTAAAGGCTATTGTGCGGACAACACGTTAGCCTGGATAGGTTTGACCATGATGCATGCAACATACAATAGAGTAAGGTTTCTATGGGGTTTTAGATTGGTACCCTTGTTCGGACAACTTAAGGGGGAAGGCACGGAACTGTCAACTGCACCGCTGATCGACTAGTTTTACCGCAAATATGCCTTTCTGAATTTTGGGGGTAGTAATACAGGAATATTGCAACCACTCATTGTAAGCGTTGCTATAGGATTTTTGTTTGGCACGAGTGTAATATGAATGCGAAACATGATATGCAATAAATAAAATTTAAACAAGTAGGCATGTATTTTCACATTTGAGGAAAGCGGTAAAGAAAGGAAATACGGCAGTTATAATTGAAAGATGCTACAAGGAAAACACGAAGATACGTCAGTTTTGTTTAGGAAAAATAAATACTTGCGGGATTAAACAGTTAATCACATATAAGGGGGAATAGGAAAGGGTATAAATATTTAAACAGAAAATTGAAAGGTCCAAATTCACAAGACAACCTGTAATGGTGTAAGCCTAGGGAAGATCCCCAGCAGAGTCGCCATGCTGTCGCGCCCCCTTTTCCTCGCACGGGTCAGGTGCGGAGAGATCGGGTTTATGACATTTTGGACAACTCCTTAAAGGAAGAGGTTTAAGGAAGAGTCGCCACCTAATGATTTTGTGGTGCGTTAGGGCACCTAGAGTAGATAACTCATGAACTAGTTTGCATTACCAGAGATTGGGTAAGGGCTTGAAGTTATCCTAAGGGGAAGGTGTTAAGCACCCTTCAAGATCCACAACTGTAGGTCCCAGCCAAGAATTTTTGTTAATTTGGACGGTAAACAAATAGCAAGTAAGGTTCATATAAGAGGGGATTTCAAACAAGTATGAAAATCTTTAAAGGTTTTGGGAAACATTAGAGTAAAAACATTTGAAAAGAATTGTCCTAGGTTTAAAGTAATACGTATCACATTAATGCAATACCCGGTATGTCACATCCTCAATGAGGGGCTACACGTGGTATTAGGGCACCGGTTATCATATCCGTATTCTACCCTTCCCACCCCGTAAAGGTATTTAAAATACGCGTGTTGGTCACGAAAGCTTATCGCGTGCTATTACCCGTCCCATTCTATAAGTCCTGAAGGGTATTTAGGACTACTAAATCCTACAAGTTGAGTACTAGGCCGAACCCCTAGGTTTAAAAGGACAAAATTCTAAGCGACATACAAAACAATTAGGTCTATAAATATGGGAACACATAAGGGCAGATAAGAGGCTCACAGATCCCTCCACAGGTAAACACATAGATATCACATCTCAAACACAACCATGGTCTCAAAGACATGATTTAAAACAAGAGTTTTAAGTTGGAAAACAATAGGTTTTGGGTTTCTTGAAACTCAGTAATAAATCAGGAAGTTTAAAAAGACATAATAGTTTTGAGAAGAGAATGATTGATTTTAAAATTCCAGTGATTTAAAGACTGGAGCAGGATCTAAAAATGCACAGCAGTTTAGTGAAGTCCCTAGTAAAAAGTAAATGGGAATCCTCAGAGAAATCAGTAAATCATGATCTTAAAATAACAGAGTGATCCAAAAAAGGAAGTGACTTTAAAAGATTAAGCAGTTCGAAGCAGAGTAGAAGTCAGTAGTTTAAGGAAAAACTTTAGTGAAAAGGAGAATGAGTAAGCTATTTCAGAAACCAGTTGTTCTAAAAAAACAGAGCAAGGATTCGAACAAAATGATTTTGTAGAAGGGATAATTGTTTGGAAAATCCATTAGTTGTTAGGCAAAGCAGGAGTGAAAACAATGACAAACAACAAAGTTCTAAGGATTTCATAAGAGACTAATTAATTCTAAGGCTCACTTTTAATACAAGCCAGACATAGAACGACCAATCTTGGTTTTAATGAATATTAGGCCTAAAGTTTGCCTAAGCGTGCATATATACTGACTATTTGTTAAAAGGAGTGAAATATAGAGTGTAACGCTGATTTTAAGGACATAAAGGATAATGCATTTGTAGAAAAATGCTTAAACCATTTAACACGATTTTAGCGAGGTCACTAGATTTAATACATATTGACTAGCTGTTAACAGAGTATAGGTTAAAACAGACATGCTGAAAGCGAAAAATCCTAAGGAACATGGTGTCTAATGCATACATGAGTGCCTAAAACATGGTTTCTAAATGTGGTGCTTATGAAGATGCAGCAACAGTAACATTATGGTAGTTTTATTACTTTATTAGAGTTGTCAACTGTGAGCAGGGCTTGTGAGATGTCATGAATATAATATATATGCTGAAATAAGAACCTAAGCATGATTTCTAATGCATGAGATGCATGTCTATTGCACACATAGGGAAATAAATCATGTGGTCATGATTTCTACCCATTACTATACTAAACATGCATAACCCCCTCCCACATTCACTATCCAGCCCCAATATCTGTTTACAAGTTCTTACAAGCCAAGAATAAGAAACATTATTAGAAGAAAACAAAAAGCTACTTGTATAGGGAGCCTTCAATCAGGCCCATTCTTCCCACCTCAATCCTTTCGAGTTTCACAGCCTTTACATGGTCTAGGTGCAGCAAAGCTAACTAGGGCCCTCGTGGGTCCCTGACCAATACCAACACCCAAATATAATTGACAAAATTAAGCATGTGCAGTGTGGAATTACCAACCTCAGTGTGTCAAAGTTCAGAGGGAACTCATGGGTTCCCTAAGCAATGCTCACACTGTGAGGGTAGAACGTAAGATTTCTAGGAATAGTGTGAGGTGCCAGGAGTGAGTTTAAAAGAGGAACAGAGTTTTTGAAAAGACAGGATTCAGTTGAGAGACTTTATAAACTGAAGAGTTACTTTTAGAACTAACTTCTGAAAACAAACAGAAGTACCAGACCAATCAAACAAGTTCAATAATACATAGTTGCACACAAGGGTCACGGGAATAGGGGACAAATAAGCCACATAATAATCAGGAGGAGATACATAGATTTAATAAACTTGTTTAGACATAGTTGCACAAATCAGAGAGGTTCAGGGGATCAGGGGACAATAGAGTTAAACAGGATGTTGAACAGCCTAATAGATGCATATAGGAATAGACTGAACATATGTAAACATTACTAACTCAGCCAAAGCATATAAGTCCTAAAGAGATAAAGCATGGTAAGTACTAATAGAGAAAAACAAGAGATTAATCACATATTGAACAGCAGAAACACAAATAGAAGAAAGTCAGGAAGATGAAAAACTGAAATAGTAGTAAATACATGAGTTTGAAACTGGAATATTAATTAGAACATACCAGTGAGAAAATAGCAGGCAGAATGAAAGAGCAAAATGAGCACACTGGTTAGCCTTGGCTTACAGCCGGCTAATAGTAGACAAGAGCAAAAGAGAGCAGCAGTAGAGCAAAGAGCTTTGTAAGAAAGAAAGAGTTTTAGGCAAGAAGGCTTAGAACTGTGATGTTGTTCCTCTCCCTTTTTTTTGTTTAATGAAAGAGCAGAAGTATATATAGTTTGAAAACAAGCAGTAAATAAGGTAAAAATAAAAGTCAAGTAGTAATTACGGGGGCTCAGAATCAATCAGTGAAAAAGCAGCAAAGATACTCCCTTAATTGAAGGAGTCGAGTTCAAATCAGTAATAACATGCAACACATAAGGAAAGTTACCATATGTAGCTTGGGAGAATATTCAAATAGAGTAAAATCAACATAAGAACCCCTTAATTGAAGGGGTTAAGTTCGAACGGTTAGCAAGCAAATAGCAAATAAGGGAAATAAAGTCAGCATCATACTAAGTAAGGAAATAATCAAGATCTGTTAAACAAAACAATCACTCCCTAAAGTCAAGGGATTCAAATTCAAACGGTAAAACACATAGTTGCATAGGGAAAAGTAAAAATCAGTCAAGACTCAATCGAGGAAAGAATCAGGTTTACTAAGCAATAGGAAAACAATTAAGACTAGGTTCAGGAACTCCAATTAAGGAGTGATTCAGCAAAATCAATCAATTTAAACAAATGAGTAGCATTCTAGGGTTTTTAAGAAACTTTTAAACCTTCAAATAAGGGAATCAGAATCAGTTAAGAGAGTTATAACACCATACTGCATCATATAAATAAGTAAGGCGAACAATCGTAGCAAACATGCAGACTTAGCAACATTGACAGAAAGAGGCAAGGGATGAACAAGCATATAATCACGCAGAGATGATGCAAGTAAATTAAAGACTCATTCGAAGCATGATAATTACAGAAAACCTAGCAGTAATCAAGCAGCAAGAAGAACCAAACACAAAAGTCAAAAAAATTAAGGCTTTTTAACATAAGATAAAAGTCACAAAATCATCACGATATGTAGAGAACAGAGTTAAGAACAAAATGAAACTCAGTTAAAAACTAGCACATAAGAGGTTTTGAGAAACCATAGTTTTGAAAGGAAACCAAAACATTTTAAAACTTAAGAATCTTAGAGATTGCGTTGAGAATAGTGTAAAACATAAGAGAATAAGTTTAAATTTTTTAAAATACAGATATTTAAGAGGTTTAAGCCAAAATTAGGGTTTCATAAGAAAGTAGAGAAAAATAGGGGAACCTGCCGTGAAACTCAGGGATAGTGGTGGTTATAGCATAATCGAGTCAAAACTCCACGGAAGAAAGGCTGGAAACAACCCAAGCAGGAGCTCCAGTAGTGAGTTGGGCATGGTCGAAACCCTTAAAGGTCTCAGAGACGAGGTGAACCGGAGAAAGTAGACGTTATGGAGGCTGGTGGTCGAAAAGATGGTGGTCGGAGGTGGCCGGAGAAGAGAGAAACTCGGAGAAGGAGGTGAACAAGGAAGGTTCTAGAGAGAAGGGAGAGATATTTACCAGAGATAGAGAGAGAGTCGGTCTCGAAGAATGAGGGGTAGGGGAAGGGGTAGTTAGGAATTAATTATGGTAAGAACGGATCTGGGCCGTTGATCTCATTTGATCAACGGCTCAGATTAATTGGGGGTTGGTCCGGGTAGAGAATTCATTTGGGCTGGGTCGTTTAGTGGTCTGATGGGTTGGGTAATTGGGTCTAAATATTGGGTTAAAATGTGGCTAAAATTAAAATAAATGTGGCTAGATGTTGAATACCCAATAAAATAGATAATTAATTAATTAAAATAGCCAATAATTATATAAAAATGAAATTAATTTAAAATAGGTAAAATCACAGTAATTAACTAATATAGGTGTAAAAATGCATAAATTTCGAATTGAAATAGTGCAAAAATGTACAATTGGGCCATAATTATAAAATTGTTGTAATTGAAATTAAATAAGACCCAATTGGCTAATTTGTGAAATAATTGAGTTTCACTAGATAAAAAATTGATTATAAATAACATACTGAGCAGGGAAATATTTTAAAATTATTTCTAGCATAATTTACGAATTATTTAAATATGAAATATTAAATTAAACAGGAAAATAATTTAATAAAAATATGGAAAAATAGGAGTTAGGTTTTTGAGAGCTCCCCTTTCTAGAGAAAGTTTTTATGTTTTGGGGCTATGGGGGACGAAATAGGGCTGAAATAATGACTCCCCAAGTCCTCCCCCACGCACCTGTAGGCCTGACCGTGGACCTGACCGCGGAAAATGGTAGGAACACTGCCGCATAACCGCGGTCGGGGCACGGAGATTGCGCATTGTTATGTAAAACGCACATAACCTTTTGCACAGAGATCCGTTTGGTCTCCACAATATATCGTTGTCAATCTATTTCAAAGGCCAAATTTTATGTTTTGAGTTTTGCCAAATATATTACGCGTTTTTCACTATACCTCCTGCAAGACTGACCTTTTGTAAACTTCGTAGATTTTATCAAATCTTGTATACCTCAGTCTTCGTCTTGATTCTAAAATAACTATTTCCACCCATACTCATCCCAATAGAACTTCACATTTATAAAATGTAACATTACTACTCATTTAACACATTCATACCTAAGTCGAATTTACGGGGTGTTACATTATCTCCCCCTTGGGGTCATTCGTCCTCGAATGATTATCCTGGTTGTAACTTCGGTTAACTCCGGACCTTAAATGGGTCTGGTGGGAACATGAACTTTAATTAACACTTACATACTAAACCGAATGAATACATGATTACTGAACTGAATGACTACTGCATTGATTGAATATTGGTCTGCCATGGATACATGAATACTGAACTATTGAACTGGATATATGAATATTGAATTGGCACGAATACATGAGTATTGAACCAAAATCAATATCTAAGCACTAAGATGGCATGCATATCTGAGTATTGGAGTGACATCAGTAGCTGAGTATTAAACTGACACGAGTATCTGAGTGCTGAATTGACATGAGTATCTGAGTACTGAACTGACATGAGTATCTGAGTACTGAACTGACATGAGTATCTAAGTACTGGAAACTTAAATGTTATAACATGACACATGAAATACTGGTTGTACCACCGCTAATTCTGGTGGAAACTCCAACTTAACAGATAATTGACCGATCCTTCGTAGGATATACAACTTGATATATTTGGGACTGAGCTTTCCTTTTTTCCCAAATCTTATAACACCTTTCATAGGCGAAACATTCAGAAACACCCAATCATCAACTTGAAACTCTAGGTCTCTATGTCGCATATCCGAATAGGACTTTTGGTGGCTCTGATCCGTCTTCATACGCTCTTGAAGCAACTAGATTT
This sequence comes from Nicotiana knightiana, assembly GCA_005239525.1. Lineage (NCBI taxonomy): Eukaryota > Viridiplantae > Streptophyta > Magnoliopsida > Solanales > Solanaceae > Nicotiana > Nicotiana knightiana. The sequence goes on from ML372275.1 coordinate 38,239, forward strand.
TCTCCATAGTCTGATAGACCAAATTTGGTTCCATGCAATCAGACAATTTCTTGAATGTACAACTTAGCATAATCTTCTGCTGAATCTGTAGTCTCTATTGGCAAGAAGTGTGCTAACTTGGTAAGTCGATTTACAATCACTCAATCAAATCATGCTTCCAAATTGAGCAAGATAATCCTGTTATAAATTCCATATTTACCATCTCCGCTCAAAATATGTGTATTCTGTGGTAAAACGCTGGGCTTTCTGCTGCTCGAGTTTCACTAGCTGACAATTCGGACAATTGGCCCCAAAGTCTGCGACTTTTTTTTTCATGTCGTTCAACCAATAAATCTCCTTTGTCATGATACATATTTGGGGAACCTGGATGGAAAGAATACCTGGAATTATGGACTTCTAACATGATCGTCCCTCTTTAAGTCCATATATGTCTGGAACACACAATTTGTCTTGGTACCTGAAAGTACCATCATCTCCCCCTTATTCAAAAGCCATCATCTTATACTTGTGAATCTCCTCTTTCAACTGCAACACATAGGGATCATCAAATTGTTTCTCCGTTTCTTCGTCTACTAAGTGGGAACAAGTCCTGTTCTAGACAACAACTCCGTCATCTTCGGAGTCCGAAGTCGAACCCCTCTTGGCTGGTGAATTTCTTTCACCAAAGTTCTCTTATCTACCTCAATCATGAGTTATACTTCCCACACTTGATTATCTTCTTAAGCACTTCTTGAAAAATCTTATAGTATTATTGTGAACTAAGTCTTTGACATGTACTCTAAATTTTAGAGTCCCGTGCAATGGCACTACCCTCATAACACATAAATAGGCATGATTGTATAGCTTTTTTGTGATCACTTTATCATCAACAACTAAGCTCTGTGATCATTCTACTCACTTTGTGTTTCTTACACATGCTAGACATAATCCCTATGGTAATTATACAATTTTCCCTCATTACCAAACTCATTTTCTTTTTCATATCCAATGCTAACTATTCAAGTTTCATCTGGACTTACTGATGGTTTTCACATCACCTCTTAGACAAAAGATGTTATACTTGCAGATCCTTCCTTTTTTTGGATCTAAATAACTTTCCTTATTGTCTGCAATTGTTTGCACTCTACGTCAATGATGACTCATCTTCCAACTTACTTATGAGAAATCTTCCCTTTTTTTTAAAAAACTAAATTATTCACATAACGGAAAGCTAATGTATTCACAACTATCATACACAATCTTAATAATTTAACTCTGCTTACACTGTCAATCTTGGAGAAACCACATTTTGATAATTCCTAAAGGCTATTCTTCTATAGTTGGCTCTCTTATTGCTAGTTGATTGTTTTTCCCACTATCATTGTACTTCAGATTTAACTTAAACTCTTTGGGTTCTAACACACATTCGGTATTTCAAAATTGGCATCCACTCACTAGAGTTATCCTGGCTAAGTAAATCAAATTGTATCTCTAGCTCTGCTGAAAGTGCTAATTCATTGTATCTACTCAAATACTTACCATTCTTTTACTAACTACCTGCTAGCATCATGTGTTCATGTTCTGCTTTGAATAACTAAAGTGAAATATAAGTTTATTTTTAACTTCCCTCACCATCTGACCCTGTTTTACGGTCGCATACTTATCTTCTTCTTTTTTTGAACTATGTACATGGATCACACTTAGAGAAAGTTCATCTTTCTTAAACCAAATTGGAATATCTAACCCCAAATTTTCTATACACTTCAAATAATTTCCGACTATAAACATCTGGAGTAAATACTTAGTCACATAATCTAAGGGGGAACTGTCTTATCTATTATCTCACAGTAATATCGGCTTCTTACAGTAGTTCACTAATGTGGTACTTTCTAATTCTGATTTGAATAAATCTAAACAACTTAAAATCTTTCCCTGAAATTCAATATTGGCTGCTCTTGGTTCTCATTTTGTACATCATGTCTTCTTAGTCATATACATGAGTTGTACGAGATCACATCTTTGGTAATAACAAACGTTTTCGACTCCTAGGCCTTTTACCCTTAGGCTCTTTTTTGTCCAAAATTATAGGGACCAATGTTAGGGTCCGACATTTGAACTATCATCATCCCACATGTGGCTCCATTTCCAAGAATTAAAAGAAATTGTTCTCTGAGGTAAAACACATACGATTACCATATACATACTTATTCTTCAGAGTATACCATCATATGATAAATCACTTACCGCACCATCCGGTGATTCTTGGTCTTAATCTATACCTAAAATATGCAAAAAATTTGCTATAACCACTGTTACTTACATTTTCTTTTAGCACCCACATGCACTGTATACTCACCAGTCACTAGAATTTTGATACAATGTAAAATGGAGATCTGGTAACTGAATAATGAATAACTGGCATACTGAATAACCATAAACCCGCTAACTGAAAGACTATATAACTAGTAACTGAGGTAAACTGATGACCATAAAATGGAATAACTACTTTCGTACTTTCTAGTAAGGTTATGCTCTGATATGTACTACTATCCATTGGATCCCACTTCCAACATCCTCTCAAGTCTCATTTGTTACCAACCTATACTCCATAATTATACCCCAATGTCAAATCATCATCTCTAGAAGCTTGGTTTTTTTTCCCGTCACTTGGGCATTAGATACATATGGAATTCGATAGGAAGGTTAACTATTTCTCTAAGCTTCATGGACGATCTAGAGTAGAAATAAGTGATACAATCCTGGATGTCTTGGTAGTTAACCATTTATATGAGTGGTTGGCTCACACATATAAAAGAAACTCCACTGGACACAACTTCATAGACTCCCTAGGACTCTTGAACCTAGTGCTCTGATACCAAGATTTGTCACGCTCCGAACCTGGGCCTGAATGTAACACGACACTCGGTGCCTGACTACATGTGCCATAGCGAACCAAATGGCTGGTTAAATCAACATGTGATATCATAACATACTGAATTCGGAAGATAAACTAACACATGCTGATATACTGAAAGTCTGGATGATATAAATCAAAGTGCTGAAATACTAATACAATTCTGAAACATATTTTTAGCCAACATAGCTTAATATAAAAAGCCTGCGACTCTGTCTAACTGTTACTCTAGTCTATGAAGCCTCTAATGAAGTACTGAAACACTGACTATCTGAAAATACTGAAGATTGTAAGGTAATGATAATGCCCGAGAGAACTGGGGATGACCAAATAGCTGGTACGAGAATCCTAGCACTCTGAATCATCAACCTGTAAATCATTACCTGCATCGTGAGATGCAGGCCCTGGGCCAAAGGGACGTCAGTATATTTGAATTGCACTGGTATGTAAAGAAACTGAAAGAAAGAATTATAGATACTGAAATTGAAACTAAGCTGATAACTGAGAATTAATAATTGATAACTGAAATGATAACTACTGATAACTGAACTGATAACTAGTAACTAATATGATAACTGATAACTGAAATCGTAACTAATAATTGAACTGAAAGGAAGTAATGATATGAATACTCCCTCTTCTGAATGATGAACAACCTGTTTATCTGAATATAAAACTGTGGCCTCAGGACCAATATATATATGTGCACAAACTGTGGCTTCGGGCCAAGTATACGTATACATAACTGCAACCTCAGGTTCAAAGATGTATAAAGCATCAACTGCGGCCTCATGCCCAAAGATGCATAAAGCATATAAATTGCGGCCTCATGCCCAAATAAAGGTGTTCAACATTCAGAAATTTAAAATCAGGAACTGAGAATCATACTGCAATACATGATACTCAAATACTGAATCATATTGAATTACATGATACTCGAATGCTGAATAGAACTAGACTGAGACATGTATTCATGAACTGATTATGAAAACTGAAACTTGAACCGTTTATGACAAGCTGAGTAATCTAGACTGAGACTCATGGGCATCAAACCCAAGTCTATATTGATTAAGCACGGATTTCACAACGTTCCGAATGAAATTCATGAATGAGTTACGAAGCTAGAGAACCGAAGTTCTGCAACTATTCAAGGAACTAGGATTAACTATATTTCTGAGGCAATTAGTAACGTGGTAAAAGAGACATAGTGTAGGGAGAATCATTAACATTCCCAAACATAGAGAGTTAGTCTCACATACCCTAATTTCCTGCTCTTGAGCGTAATACAACATTTGTGAACCCTTTCAACTTTAATCTATAGCAATACAAGTCAAAGGGGTTCCATATTAGCTATGATACTCATGTTTTGGTGACTTAAGTATTTTATCAAACACTTGGTGGGAATAAATCTTCATATTCCTTATTAATGGTGTCTCTACACCCAATAACCTATTCTCTTGCTCCTAGATAAATTCTATAGTCTCAAATGGTTATAATCAACATTATTTTTTATCACCCATAAGGTAAACAAAACCCTTAACCAATAATCAACAATCAACACACCAAACCCATAACCGTTCATGATTTTCTATCAAACTCATCAACTCATATCTCATGAACCAGGGTCTATAATCATTAAACCAATGCTAGAATCAATTAGAGGGTGAAGACATTACCTCTTTGAAGTTGAATCCCCTCGAATTCGAGTTCTAGGATTCCTTCTCTCAACAATGATGTCTCAATCGAATATATATGATATGGATGGTTTACCCATGGTAATAAGATGTTAGAAAATTAAAATTAGCTTAGAATCACAATTAGAACTTACCTTGGGTGGTGGAGGGACCCTTAAGGATTTTCGATTTTTGAGAGCTCCCCTTTCTAGAACAAGTTTTTATGTTTTGGGGTTGTGGGGACGAAATAGGGCTAAAAAATGACTCCCCAAGTCCACCCCCGCGCACCTGTAGGTCTGACCGCGGACCTGACCGCGGAAAATAGCAGGAACACTGCCGCATAACTGCGGTCGCGGTCGGGGCGCGGACTGGATGCAGAGATTGCATATAGTTCTGTAAAATGCACATAACTATTTGCACAGAGATCCATTTGGGCTCCACAATATATCGTTGGAAAGATATTTCAAATGCCTACAAGATTTATAGTTTATGTTTTCCCAAATACCTTACAATATTTTCATTAAAGGTCCTGCAAGACTGACCTTTTGTAAACTTCATAGATTTTATTAAATCTTGTATACCTCACACTTCGTCTTGATTCTACAATAACTATTTCCACCCATAATCATCAAAATATAACTTCACATGTCTAAAATGTAACATTAATACTCATTTAATACATTCATACTTAAGCCGAATTTATGGGGTGTTACATTTCTTCATTGTTTCACTTATCTTTGGTTGTTGTTTCCTTAACATATTATTATTTTGTTTTTCTCCATATTGCACTAATTGCATTAGTTTCGTGTATTTAACCATGATATGCTATTTTTTGTTTCAATGTAATTACAGTCATTATTACACCGCCTTACACTTGTTCAGTCTTCTTACTTATTCCAGTAGGACCCTGACCTGACCTCGTCGCTACTCTACCGAGGTTAGGCTTGGCACTTACTGGGTACTGTTATGGTGTACTCATGTTATTCTTTTGCATATATTTTTCTGCAGATCTAGGTACCTCCTACCAGCCCAAGCATTTAGCGAGAGTTTAGCTGTGGAGACTTCAACGAGTACCTGCCGGCGTCCGTAGGCCTAGGAGTCCCCCTCTACCTTGACTATTCTATTTTCCTTATCCTTTTATAGATATTGATGTATAAGAGCATGCATTACTTCTATTTAGAGCTTGTGACTTGTATTCGCCAGATCTCGGGAGTTGTATATACTGAGTCGCAAAGTTTATTTATTATAGTTGATGAGTTTTGAGACTTATTTTTATCATTTCAGTTATTTCTGCATGAATGTTAGGCTTATCTAGTATTAGAGACTAGGCGCCATCACGACATCCTACGGAGAAAAATTGGGGTCATGACACCACTATTATCCTTGGCCCCACGGTGGGCACCAAACTGTTTACCATTAAAATGACTAACATTTGAATTTATACATGGTTTAAAGAATATGTGATTTGATTTAACACGAAATATCTAAGAACAACAAATAATTAAATTAAAGAAAAATAAAACAATCAAACCAAACATGATGGAAGATTAAGCCAGGCTTTACGATGAACACCGAAAGTTCATTCCGATCAAACCCTCGAAATGAGTGCAGTTACAAGATAAACAAAAAAGCAGCTGAAGAACACTTTGAACAGTAATTAAAGAACAAAACTTGACTTTATTAATTTTGTATGTGTGCCAACAGCGGTCTCAAATATAGTAGGAGAGTTTCAATCTTAGTACAAGTCTAAATAAGAAAATTTTCTTTCTCTTCTGGTAAATCGTGATACGTCGCTGATATTGGTCAAGATTTGTGCTGTAATATCCAGTCAAGGACGTATATTACGGCCCCTCGTTTAACCTTTTCAACCGTCTTTTCTTTAGTCTCGGTTCTTTATTTTTCTCAAACTCGATTCTTCCCATATTTGGCCGTGTCCGATACTTGGCGCATCATTACAAAGATCCGACAGCTCATTCTGTGGCATAAGGCCTTGAGCAACTTCACATTACCAGATGATTCAGAGTCGAATTGGAAGAAAGATTCTAGTTTTGGAAGCTTAAGCGGTAAGAATTTGACCAGAATTTGACTTTTTTCGTAAACGGCTCCTGAATAAGTTTTGGATGATGTTAGCAGCTTCGTATGGTGAATTTGGACTTATCTGTTCATCCGGATTCGGATTTGGAGGTCCGTAGGATAATTTGAGGCATTTCGGCGAAAGTTGGAAAATGGAGAAGTTTGACCAATAGTTGAGTTTGGTGATACCGGGGTCAGAATGCGATTCCGAGAGTTGGAACAATTACGGTAAGTCAATTGGGACTTGCCTTCAAAATTTAACCTCATTCCGGGTTGGTTTGATAGGTTTCAGCACGAGTTTTAGATGTTGGAAGATTTGGAAGTTCATAAGTTCGATTCATGGTGCGATTTGCAGTTTCGTCATTTTTTGATGTGATTTGAGGCCTCGAGTGGGTCCGTGTTAGGTTATTGAACTTATTCGTATGTTCGAACGGGGTCCCAAGGGGCTCGGGTGAGTTTCAGATAGGTTTGGGTTGTGTTGCGCACGTTTTTGATATTTCAGCATCGTTTCTCCAAGCATAAATGGTACCACACTAAGAAAATGAGCTCCAGTTTCTTTTTTGATTGAAGAATTATATCCGTATCTTAATTACGGAGCTATAGTAAAAATAATCGTCAAATTTGGACATTGTATGAGGAAGTTATGCTCATTTTAGTGTCGGAGAAGAGAGATGGTGCTGGTATTTCGCAGATGCGAAGTTGGGTCCGCATCCGCGGAGTCGCAGGTGGGAAAAATAGTCTGCAAATGCAGAAGTAACAGCTGGAAATACGCAGGTGCGGGTAGTTTGGACGCAAATGCTAAAATCCCTGAGCATAACAAAATCAGACCGCGTCATTTTAGTATTTTGAGCATATCTTGAGTTGTAGAGCTCCGATTGAGGTGATTTTCACGGCGTTCTTCTCGTATTTTCACGGGGATCAGTATCTAAGTATTATTTTTTTATTTTAACATGGTTACAAAAGTTCTTTTTTTTTTAATTAATTTATGTTTTGATTGGAGAATTGGGGGTTTTTATCCAAAACTTTTCTAATGAGAATAATTGGGTCTTAACATCGATTTGGTATCGGATTTTGATGAAATTAGTATGGTTGGAATCGTAATTGGATGGATGTTCGGATTTTATAAATTTTGTTAAGTTCCGGGGTGCGGGCCCGGGGTCGACTTTTGGGTCGCTTCCTAGACTTTTATAAATATTGAAACTTTTTTATCTGGAATAGTTCCTTCTAAGTTTTATGTGTGCTTTGAAGTTGTTCTACTTTGATTTGAGCCGTCCGGAGATTTTTTCACCCGAGAAGTCCATTTTAGAGCACCGGGTTGTCGTCTTTGAGGTAAGCCTAACCTTGTGTAGGGGAACTAACCCTTTGGATTTGAGTATTCTATGTTGATTGTAGTCCGTGTATGCAAGGTGACGAGTACGTGCTCAGACTTATTTGTAGAAGGTTGGCCTTTTAGGGTTCTTAGGTCCTTATATTCCCCGTGAATGAAGTTGTATTTGTTAAGAGAGAGTTTCTGACTTCTAGTTTCATCTCTACCTACTTAAATTCGAATTTCTTGCTTTTAGCTTCACTCTATTGCCTATTTGACTCCTAATTGACTTAACTGAAGGTTTTACCTCTTCTACCGTTATTCTATACTTTTCATAAACTGCCTATCTAATTGAAATTAATATTATCTTATCCTATAATCTTTTAGCCTTGATTGGAGTTACGAGTATCTTTCACTGCTTACCCTTATTTGAATTGTTGAATATCTATCATAATTGCACAACCTCATAAGGAGTTTAGATAACGTATATATTAGTCGAATTGTCCTTACTTGGAATTATTTGACTTGTGTTGTCTTCTTATTGTTGGCTTGAATATTGTGGATTCGTTGCTACGTATTGTTTTTTCCTGATTAAGTTGTTCTCTTTACACTTAGCATTCTTTACCGTGACTATTCCTTATGAACAATGTTCTACTGTTTCTTTGTGAATTGAAGTTCTTGTATGGATTTACTCGTCGTACTTTGTATTATTGTCATTTTTGCTTTGTATTTGATGTGGTGATGTACGAGTTTTCTGTCGTGCTATAATTGTGGTCTTTGTTTGTTGCACTGCATATTTAAATTGGGACTACGGACGTATTATGGGAGATCCCCCTGTACTGCATATTTAAATTGGGACTACAAACGTATTCCGGGAGATCCCCTTGTACTGCATATATAAATTGGGACTACAGAAGTATTCTAGGAGATCCCCCTGTACTGCATATTTAAATTGGGACTACGGACGTATTCCGAGAGATCCTCCTATATTGCACATTTATTTGGGACTGCGGACGTATTACAGGAGATCCCCCAGCACTGCATAGTTGTTTTAGGACTACAGACGTATTTCGGGAGATCCCCTGTATTGTATGATAAATTTAGAACTACATGACGGGATGCGGATAGATTTTATTAAAGAAACTATGTTTGAAAGGCATTTATTTGGAAAGACCAATTGAAAAGCATTTATCTATAATAAAACTATGTTTGAAGGACATTTCTTTGGAAAAGTACATTTGAAAAGCATTTATGTTGACTAAAACTATGTTTGAAGGACATTTTCTTTGCAAAAGTATATTTGAAAAGCATTTATCTTGAAGAAAACTATGTTTGAGAGTCTTGGGAAAGTATATTTCAAACGAATTTTCCATTAGAAGGATTATACCTTAAAGCTTTCAATATAAAAACTTGTTATCCATATAGTGTAGATAATAGATAGAGGTTATATTTCCGTTATTTTTTGTACTTATGCTTGTTCAGTTTATTAGACCAGTGGGTGGATTGACTAGTCCTCGTCATTACTTCACTGAGGTTAGTCTTGATACTTACTGGGCACCGCTGTGGTGTGCTCATACTACACTTCTGCACATTTTTGTGCAGATCCATGTATTGGTTGTTAGTAGTTGTCCGGATCCTTGCTGAGGAGAATCAAGGTAAACCTGGTGCTGCGTTGGTAGGCTTCAGAGTCACCTTCCTATTCAGTATTTACACTTTTTTACTTACTTCCAAACAGTTGTATTTAAAAGTTGTAGTAAACTTTGTAGAGCTTATGACTTGTACTACTGGTTTTGGAAAAAATTGTAAATTCTGTTAAGATTTCTATATCGATACTGTTAGGTTTCCATTATTATTGTTGTTGTTATTAAATAAGTGTTAGGCTTACCTAGTCCCTAAGACTAGGTGCCATCACGATTCCCAACGGAGGGAATATTGGGTCGTGATAAGTTTGTATCAGAGCCCTAGGTTCATAGGTGGTACGAGTCATAAGTGAGTTTAGTAGAGTCTTGTGGATCGGTACAGATATGTTTGTACTTATGTTTGAGAGGCTACGGAACTATTAGGACAATTTCACTTCCTTCATTCCTATCATGCGAGTTCATTGGTCTTGAAGTTTGAAATTTATCATTCCATTCTCTCACAAATAGTGAGGACACGAGTTGCGGTTCATGATGATGTTACCCCCAGAGCAGATGTCACTAGGGTTAGAGGAAGAGGCTGACGAGGAGCTCGTGCCGTAGCTAGGGAACCTACCAGTGCAGCAGTTGGGGAGCTTCCAGTAGTTCCAGTTGCGGGGGCAGGTACCGGAGGCACTGCAGTTACCCCTGGACTTCAGGAGACTTTAGCACAGTTCCTGAGCATGATTGGTACATTGGCTCAGGCAGGGTTATTCCCGGTTGCACCAGTTACTTCACATTCCGGGGGAGGATCTCAGACTCTCGCCGCCCACACACCACAGCAACATGTTCACGTTGGTCAGGTTCCAGGTCTCATGGTGACACAACCTGTGGTTCCAGCTTAGCTCATGGTCAGAGTACCAACATCCGAGGAAGGACAACTTAGATTTTCAAGGTTCAATAGATATAACCCTCCTACGTTCAGCGATTTGTCTTCTGAGAGTATGCAGGGTTTTCTGGAGGAGTTCCATAGGAGGGAGAAATTTATCAGTGGTGGCGGGCATATGAGACGGGTAGCCCGGCCGATGTAGCTTCACTTATAAGGGTTCAGTTTTTAGAGATGTTTTTGAGAAATTTTGTACCTTAATCCCTTCAGGATGCATGGCACACAAAGTTTGAGTAGTTGCGTCAAGGCACTATGTCAGTATTAGAGTATGCCATCAGATTCAGTGATTTGGCCAGACATGCACATACCTTGGTCATTATAGTCAGAGGGAGAGTCCGTAAGATTCATTGAGGGGCTTAGGCATTATATTTGGTTCTGCATGGCTCGAGAGTTGGAGTCATATGTTTCATTTAGCAGATGGTAGGGATCGCTCACCGGTAAGGGGGCATGTGGGACTAGGAGAGAGGACATACGAGATCAGGAGAGAGAGTACAGGGAGGCGAGGAGGCCTCGTAGATCAGAGAGATTTACTGGTCCTTATTTTGGAGGTAGGGTACGACATGGTACAAGTTTGTGGGTCAGCCAGTTCAGTTTGCACTTCCGGCTTCTCGCAATGTTTCAGGTGCTCATGGGTCTCAGAGTACTCGTACTGCTCAGTTTCCACAACCACGTCATTAGGGAGGTTGCTTTTAGTGTGGAGATATTAGCCACATGGTGAGAGATTGTCCTAGGATTCGGGCAGGTGTGTCACAACGATTTATTTAGGTGAGTAGAGGGCACCCAAGAGGGAGAGGCCCGACCCGTTGATGTATTTCATATAGTAGACTGGAGGTTGTTGTGCCAGATATTATCAAACATGTATGTTTATATGTTACATAGGGGCACCATTTGCATTTCATTATAGTTCTGCTGGTCGGGACAAGTTCCTTATTTGTTGCTTCATTTATGAGTGAGTTTCATGCTTTGCACTCTATTTACGTGTTTGCTTGTGTTGGGAGATTCTATGAGTGGTAGCCCGTGTCTATCATTATTTTTATTCATCATTGAATATGGTGAGACTAGAAGTGAGTCCTTGTTGTTCATCATGGTAAGCGTGATGTGATTTTTCTTGAGTATTTCTTTTGGTTTCGAGCTGTGATTTGATACTCTATTGGGTGAGTGTTGTGATTTAGTGGTAGGGATGAGTTAGTGGAAGGTTTCAAGTGGTATGATATATATTCGATATGTAATTTAGATTTGAGGGCGAGACCCTCGTGATCTCTTGTGATTCGATATGTTGGAACCAGGATGAGTATCGTGGTTGATGTAATATCAGGATGGGATCCTTGTATTTTTTCATATGCTTTACTTATTCCTTGTTATATTGCTTTAGTAGGTCAGTATTGATAGAGAGTTGTGCATGTGGGCTTGTTTGGTAGTTCCCATATGTGTTTTTCTTTTCATATTCAGTCATTTTCGTTATGTGCCTCTTGAGTTTCAGCTTGCGGGGTGTGTGCCCGGTGGTGTTAGTTGTGGTGATTCAGGTGTCTAATTATGTGGTCTTCGTGTTTCTTGCATTATTATCTGTGTGATGGAGGTTTGAAATAGAGCTCTATCGGATATTAGGCTAATTGCCGGTGTTGAGTTGATATTAGGCAGCTATTATGATCAGAAGTGTTATTAAGGGCCCATGTATGGTGCTTATGTTGTGTGGTTGTACCTTTTGGGTGTAGGCATGAGTTGATGCATCTGGTTGAGGCTGATACTGGATATGGATTTGGAATCGGGCCTTTTGGAAGCGAGGAGAAGGTGAGAAATTGGGGTATGGGGCTTATCGGTGTTGGTAGAAAGGCTAAACTGTAGTTGTTATGGTGTCGTCAGTCTTATGTAGATTGGGGTGACGTGGGATCACCCACGGGTGTATGTTGAAAGTGTGCATTCAGTGATTTGAGGAATTCGAGGCGAATCATGACACGTTGGAGGACGAACGCTTGTTTTAAGAGGGGGAGAATGTTACGACCCGACAGGTCATTTTGAGAATTTAAGCTCCGTTCTATGGCATAAGGCCTTGAGCAGCTTCACATTATGTATATCGACCTACGTCCATGGTTGGATTCAGTTACCAGATGATTCAGAGTCGAATTGGAAGAAGGATTCTAGTTTTGGAAGCTTAAACGGTAAGAATTTGACTGAAATTTGACTTTCTATGTAAACGACTCCTGAATGAGTTTTGGATGATGTCAGTAGCTTCGTATGGTGAATTTGTACTTAGCCATGCGCCCGGATTCGGATTTAGAGGTCCGTTGGATAATTTGAGGCATTTCGGCGAAAGTTGGAAAATGGAGAAGTTTGACCAATAGTTGACTTTGGTGATACCGGGGTCGGAATGTGATTCCGAGAGTTGGAACAACTTCGTTAAGTCAATTGGGACTAGCCTGCAAAATTTGGCGTCATTCCGGGTTGGTTTAATAGGTTTTCGCACGAGTTTTTAGAAGTTGAAAGATTTTGAAGTACATAAATTCCATTCATGGTGCGATTTGTAGTTTCGTCATTGTTTGATGTGATTTGAGGCATCGAGCGGGTCCGTTTTAGGTTATTGAACTTATTGGTATGTTCGGACAGGGTCCCGAGGGTCTCGGGTGAGTTTCGGATAGGTCTGGGTTGTGTTGCGCTCGTTTTGGATATTTCTGCATCGTTTCTTCAAGCATAAATGGTACCACATTAATCAAATAAGCTCCAATTTCTGTTTTTATTGAAGCATTAGATCCGTATCATAATTACGGAGCTATAGCAAAAATAATCGTCGAATTTGGACATCGAATGAGGAAGTTATGCTCATTTTAGTGTCGGAGAAGAGCTGGTGCTGGTGTTTCGCAGATGCGAAGTTGGGTCCGCATCCGCGGAGCCGCTGGTGAGCAAAATGGTGCACAAATGCGGAATTGACAGCTGCAAATGGGCAGGTGCGGGAAATTTGGTCGCAAATGCGAAAATCCCTGAGTATAACAAAATCTGACCGCGTCATTTTAGTGTTTCGAGCATATCTGGAGTTCTAGAGCTCCGATTGAGGTGATTTTTGCGGCGTTTTTCTCGCATTTTCACGAGTTTCAGTAACTCAGTATAATTTTTGTATTTTAAAAGTGTTGAAAAAGTTCTTTATTTTAATTAATTCATGTTTTGATTGGAGAATTTGGGGGTTTTTATCCAAAACTCATCTAAAGAGAATAATTGGGTCTTAACATCGATTTGGTATCAGATTTTGATGAAATTAGTATGGTTGGACTCGTAATTGGATGGGTGTTTGGATTTTGTAAATTTTGTCGGGTTCCGAGGTGCGGTCCCGGGGTCGACTTTTGGGTCGCTTTCTAGATTTTTATAAAGATTGAAAATTTATTATCCGGAATAGTTCCTTATAAGTTTTATGTGTGCTTTGAAGTTGTTCTAGTTGGATTTAAGCCGTCCAGAGGCCTTTTCATCCGAGAAGTCCATTTTAGAGCACTGGGTTGTCGTCTTTGAGGTAAGTATCTTGCCTAACCTTGTGTGGGGGAATTACCCCTTAGGATTTGAGTCTTCTATGTTGATTGTAGTCTGTGTACGCAAGGTGACGAGTGCGTGCTCGGATTTATTTATAGAAGGTTAGCCTTTTAGGGTTCTTAGGTCCTTATATTCCCTGTGAATGAAGTTGTATTTGTTAAGAGTGAGTTCCTGACTACTAGTTTCATCTCTACCTGCTTAAATTAGAATTTCTTGCTTTTAGATTCACTCCATTGCCTATTTGACTCCTAATTGACTTAGCTGAAGGTTTTACCTCTTCTACCGTTATGCTATACTTTTCATAAACTGCCTATCTAATTAAAATTAGTATTATCTTATCCTATAGCTGTTTAGCCTTGATTGGAGTTACGAGTATCTTTTACTGCTTACCCTTATTTGAATTGTTGAATATCTCTCATAATTGTACAACCTCATAAGTAGTTTAGATAACGTATATCTTAGTCGACTTGTCCTTATTTGGAATTATTTGACTTGTGTTGGCTTCTTAATGTTGGCTTGAATATTGTGGATTTGTTGCTACGTCTTGTTTTTCCCTGGTTAAGTTGTTCTCTTTACACTTAGTATTCTTTACCCTGACTATTCATTGTGAACGATGTTCTTTTGTTTCTTTGTGAATTTAAGTTCTTGTATTGATTTATACGACGTACTTTGTATTATTGTCATTGTTTCTTTGTATTTGATGTGGTGATGTACGAGTTTTCTATCGTGCTATTATTGTTGTCTTTGTTTGTTGCGCTGCATATTTAAATTGGGACTACGGACGTATTCCGGGAGATCCCCCTGTACTGCATATTTAAATTGGGACTACGGACGTATTCAGGTAGATCCCCCTGCACTACATATTTAAATTGGGATTACGAACGTATTCCGGGAGATCCCCTTGTACTGTATATTTAAATTGGGACTACGGACGTATTTCGGGAGATCCTCATGTACTGCATATTTATTTTGGGACTACGGACGTATTCCGGGAGATCCCCTGTATTGTATGATAAATTTGGAACTACAGGACGGGATCTCGGTAGATTTTACTAAAGAAACTATGTTTGAAATACATTTATTTGGAAAGTCCAATTAAAAAGCATTTATCTTGAATAAAACTATGTTTGAAGGAAATTTCATTGGAAAACAATATTTGAAAAGCGTTTATGTTGAAGAAAACTATGTTTGAAGGACATTTTCTTTGCAAAAGTATATTTGAAAAGCATTTATCTTGAAGAAAACTATGTTTTAGAGACATTTCTTGGGAAAGTATATTTCAAAAGAATTTTCCATTAAAAGGATTATACCTTAAAGATTTCAATATAAAAACTTGCGGGTGAAAGTTTACATTCGAAGATATTGACCAATTTATTGGGGTTGTTGGCTAAGGCCTGATGTGGAGACTATTGTAGTGCTGAGTTACTACTTGCCCTTACTGTATTATGGATTTTCGGATTTGGGTTGTGTTCTCATCCATCCTTCGGTGTATTATTTTGGTGATCCGTTGTTGTTTACTGTTTTCCTGCCTTATTGTAGTCGTTCTGTTGTTATCCATATTGTGTAGGTAATAGATAGAGGTTATACCTTCATTATTTTTTGTACTTATGCTTGTTCAGTTTATTAGACCAGTGGGTGTCTTGACTACTCCTCGTCACCACTTCACTGAGGTTAGTCTTAATACTTACTAGGCACCACTATGGTGTGCCCATACTACACTTCTGCATATTTTTGTGCAGATCCAAGTATTGGTCCTTAGTAGGTTTGCGGATCCTTGCTGAGGAGACTCAAGGTAAAACTGTTGCTGCGTTCGCAGGCTTCAGAATCACTTTCCTATTTAGTATTTACACTTTTTTACTTACTTCCAAACAATTGTATTTAGAAGTTGAGTAAACTCTGTAGAGCTTATGACTTGTACTATTGATTTTGGAAAAAATTGTAAATTCTATTAAGATTTCTATATCGAGACTGTTAGGTTTCCATTAATTGTTGTTGTTATTAAATAAGAGTTAGACTTACCTAGTCCCTAAGACTAGGTGCCATCACGATACCCAATAGAGGAAAAATTGGGTCGTGACAGATGCGATGGCTCTACTCAACCTCTATAGAAGCCTTAGAGACTGTTAGTTTCTTCTTTGCACGCCATGAGATGAGATTAGAGCATAAAAATACTGCAAACCTTATGGTAGAGCGTCAACTATCAAGACAACCACCCCAACCAGCATCTGAGTATGCAACAATCAAAGAGGTGGATGAGGAGGCACGTACGCATAGTCCATATGTAACGGTACCCCATAAATAGTACATAGTTAAGTATTTAAGAGCGCCAACCATACTCCTACGTTCACTAGGATCTGAAAGTAACTCAACATCCATAGTAGAAAGAGAAGTGCGAGAAACAATAGGGGTGTGAACTGGTTTGCATGTATGCATGTGAATTTTCAGAAGTAAATCAGAAATATACTTTTGTTGTTACAAATGAAGACCACTAGAAGAACGAACTACCTAAAAACCAAGAAAGTAGTTAACATCACCTAAGTATTTCATGGCAAATTGTCTAGAGAGATGACTAATTAAGTGATCAAGAAGAGAAAAATGACTTCCAGTAAGAATAATATCATCAACACAAAATAATAAAAAAAGAATACTAGATGATGAATGGTGAATAAACATGGAAGTATCTGATTTGCTGCAAATAAAATCATGATCCAGGAGAAATGAAGCGATGAAACCAAGAACATGGTGCCTGCTTAAAACAATAAAATGCTTTGGTTAGCTTGCAAACATGACGAGGATAGTCAGGATGAGTAAAACCTGGAGGTTGTTTCAAAAATACTTTCTCATTAAGAATGCCATGGAGAAAAGAATTGTTAACATGAAGTTGACAAATAGGCCAAGAAAAAGAAACAACAAGAGAGAGGACAATACGAATATTGGTAGTGGGGACAATTGGACTAAAAGTTTCATGATAATCAATGCTAGGTTGTTGATGAAATGCCTGTGCTACAAGTCGTGCCTTGTATCGCTCAGCTGACCCTTCCAAATTATATTTAATACGATAAACCCATTTATAACCAACTAAGCTTATGTGAGGTTGAAAAGGAACAAGATTCCAAGTATTATAAGATAAAAGTGCATTAAACTCATATTCCATGGCCTGCTACCACTTTGGATTTTTACTGCCTGAGAAAAACAAGAGGATTCAATTTTTGAACAATAGTGTTCAAAGAAAATATTTGTTTTGGTTTAGAAATACTAGACTTGACAGAGTGTGCATTGAATGAGAAGAATGTACTGAAGTAGGAGGGAAAGAATTGTTGTTGGCAATGAGGTAGGTGTTGGCGAAGAAAGAACGATAGGATAAAGTCATGTAAATCGATAAAAAGTCATCAACAAATATAACATAATATCAAAAACCCAAGTTTGATAAAACGGTTGATTGCCAAACATCCAAATGAATAATATCTAAAGGAAATAAACTACAACGAGCAACTAAATTAAAGGATAGATGTTGATACTTCCCAAACTTGCATGAAATACAATTCTTACTAAAGGAATTTAGTAATGTAATAAGATTATGGTTCCCAAGACTGGACAAAATACGACTACCACTATGATCTAAACGATGATGTCGGATGTCTCCAGACGGACGTGGAGCAACAAATGCTTGAAGAGTAGAAGTCACAGACGAGGACGACAACTGATAACATCGCCTTTACTGGAAGTTTGAAGGAGAGGTAGCCCCATTACCTTGTCCTTCACACAAATAGAAGAATCATCAAAGTTAACATTATAATTATTATCCCTACATAAATTTTTAACGGAAATTAGATTATGACAAAGTTGAGGAACATGAAATATAGACTGTAAGTGTAGAGAAAGATATGTAGAAGGCAACTGAGCATAACTAATAGTTTCAATGTTAAGCAATGTACCATTTCCTACCAAAACACGATCAGAACCAGTGTAAGGGATCTTTCATATAAAATTACCTTCAGATGGAGTCATATGAGCTGATGCGACAGTGTCAAAATACCAAGTAGCATCATTTGTTTCACCAACAAACATAGCAGTAAAAGACTTAGGAAGATCAAGCAACGAAAGCATGATTGAAATAATTTTGACATTCTAAAGCGGTATGACCAGGATGCCCACAAATTTGACAAACAATAGGTGGGGGTGTGGGACCTAATATCCCATTGGATGGTGAGAACGTATTACCAGATTGTGAATTATAAGGAGTGAGAGAAACACCACCAATACCCGACGGAGTCTGACCAGTAGAACCATTACGAGAAACATTGTTAGGAGTGGACTGTTGTAAGGGACCTCGACCAAAGAATCCATGGCCTAATCGACCACCAACTCGACCTCGACCTCGAAAAGACGAGGCTCTTCTTTGACCACGATTACTCGAAGAAGACACTGTATTGATAGACATATTAGAAGAATTTTATTGAACATTCTCGATAGCTAATGTATGATGAGATATGATGGATTCAACTTCTTGAAAGCGTTGAACCCGTTGTTCACACCAAAGAAGCTTAGAACGCAATTCTTCTAGTGGTATATGACAAGGGAAGTGAGGAGGATACCAACAAGCATATCGTATTTCTTTCCTAATCCAAGAAGAAAATGATCAATGAAATCATGGGGGAAACCAGAGAATTTATGGCTTAAATGCTATTGAAGATGATTCACACTCTAATTGGAATGACTATAAACTAAAATTAACTATTTAAATTAAAGCAATTAACAATTGATCGCATATAACTAAAGAGTAGAGCTATGGATAACTATTAAGACGAAGAATAAGGGTTTTGACATGATAGGTGCAAGACTGCTATCCTGAATTTGACACTGTTATATTTCACTCTTAAGGTTCTATCGATTCGTACGAATTCAATAGCTGATTAGCTTATACTTTCGATTCAGATTCCTCTTCGATTAGATCCAAATCCTTTAAATAAACTAATGTGAAGTGTGGTAAAACTTGCAAGAATCAATTGGTAGGAATGATCTAAGAGAAACTTCTCGCGAATATTTCTCAATATTAATTTAAACGATAACTCAACAAACTTTCTCGATTACTTCAAAGAATTGCCAACATAAACTAAGACATATGCTGCAATAATATTCAATACGATGTTCCTCTGCCGATTAAAATCACAATTAATATTAAAGCTCCTCCAATAAATTCAAGTACTTAAACAATAGTCAAATCCATAAACAACATCCAAGTTACCAAATCATGTCAAACCCTAAGGTAAACTACTCCATAGATATGGAGAAAGTCATCACAAATAAAATTAAAAAATAAGAAAATATAAATCCAATGTTACAATCCAAACTCGTATATTGAATTGGTAGAAGGAATATGAAATCTTATGTCTTGAATCCTCCAATGCTCTCCAAAATATCCCAAGGTCAAAAGTCCCTTAAAAACATATTTTTGGTGTATTTATACAACATACGAACATGCCAGATGAAACTACCTTTTTCAAGACGAAACAGGAAAACACTCTGAGAAATTTGTACATCCGCGCCGTCCCAGACACGATGCCAACTTATTATTATAGAGTTTTTTTTCTCAATTTTTGTTATCCAGACTTGGTCTGCTACCCCCAGACACGATGCCAACTTAATTCCTTGAGCTTTTACTCAGACTTCAAAGCTCCAAATTGTTCATATTAGCTCCATACTTGCTGCTCACTCAGAACCAGTTCCTGTAAGGCATAAAACATATAATAAGTTCAAATCCCCATCATTTAAGCTAAAGCACACGTAAAATGCAGTAATTAGAGGCAAACTATGACTAAAACCATGGGTTTCTATCCTACCATCAACATCCCACACTTAAACCATTGCTCGTGCTCGAGCAATAAAGCTACATTTTATATACAAACGGCCTTTTTATTAGACAACTTCCCTAACATATCATGCAAAGAATATTTAAAGCAAACTAAGCACCATATCATAACACCCTAACCTCAAACTCGAGTAAAAGCACCACACATTTTTTCAAACCCGCTCACTTACTCTAACACATAAGCCAAACACATTACCTTTCCTTTACAATTCATGTTCCCTCACAAACAATAGAAAGTAGTTCCACATACAATAAAGTTCAAGACTAAATAGGAAATCAAGATAGAAAGAATTAACTCACTCTAAAAAATAAAATTTATGTGACATAGAAGACATTCCATAGGCTTGTCTGTAGTGTATTACTCTACTAATTGAGCTCATTTAATCATGGATCAGGTAGGACTTAATTTAGTTGTAATGTAGGATGAGGGATAGATATGATACATATGGATAATAGTGACTACACCTCATTAAGTACTTTAATACATTTTCATTAACATTTCAAACCCCATACTTATGTTGAACCAAATCTTAGCCTTCAGACATGATAGCATCAAGCTCCCAATTTCTTTAAACACAAACAAGATGAGAACTGCAACTAGCAAGGAACAAAAAAAAATTAAAAGTTTTTTTCTTTCTAATACATATACAACTCTTTTTTTTCTTTTCAAAATTATGTTTTTTTTTCTCAAGCAACTTCTTTTTTTTTTATTTCTTTCAATTCCTTACAGGTGGCACTCACAAATTTTCAAACAGAGCACCTTTCTCCATTCTTCTTAGTTCCACTCAAAATTCAATCATACCTACACTTAGCTTTTAATAATCTTATAAAAATTTCAAGTGCTTACGAGGGGTAAGATGTTCAAAAAAATAATCAATTCAAACAATAAGGGTCATGCTTGTAGTGTGGTTACCAAAGAAAATAATATTACATGTGTCACACCTCCTCTTTTATACGCCCCAAAGGGGGTTCGGGAGTTTTTCCACTTAAAGTGACATTATTCGAAATGGGAATATTTTATTTTTATTAGAGTCGCCACTTGGAATAGTTTATTTGGTGTCCCAAGTCACCGGTTTAAATCCCAAATTGAGGAATTTTGACTCTGTTTAAATTGTCTGCGA